>JASCIV010000114.1:0-44725 GCA_030374735.1 Gracilaria caudata
TTCCTAAAGAGAGAAACCTTTCTGTAAGGAAAGATTTACTTCAGCCTAGTAATTGAAGGCTGTTGTCCAAAATAAAGAAGAAGAAGAGCACCCTCCAGACCCCGACCCTTTCCCACCGCTTACAGAGCACTTACAAAAACTACCCCAACTGTTTCTGAAAGCGTTTTGCAAGAACATTTCAAGCAACACAACACCAGTCGCGTCTGCGACGACCACCGCCTTCCCCGCCCGCCGTCGCGCCCGTATCCGTCGTACCGACCGCACCACCCGTGCCGCCCGTGCCGCCGCCCGTGCCGCTGCCCGTACCGCCTGCGCCGCCGGGGCCGTCCGCCTCGGGCTCGACGGTGATGTGAACGCTTCTGGAAATGTCCGTCAGCTCCGCCGTTTCCAACGTCGCAATCAGCAGTCGATCGCCGACCTCGCTCGGCGTGAGCGCAATCCTTACCTCCACCGTATCCCCGGCTCTCACCGCGTCCACGTCCATCTCCGAGCGGTCCAGCAGCCCTTCTCCCTCAACGCGCAACTTGATGTTGGTCAGCGTCACTGTCAGATCGTTCTTGATGATCGCCGTCGCAAATGGCGACTCTCCCACTCTCACCCGTTGCGGTGCGCGCAGCTGCAGTGCATCGTCGGCGTCCACTCGTACCAACGTGTCATCGGACCACACCTGACCCGTTTCCTCAACCCTGCCAGAACACATGAACTGGATCGTCTGTGTGCCACCCCCCAACAGATGTTGATACTCTTCTGCGTGTACTTCAATTGGCAGCTCACCGGTTTCTCCCGCGCGCACTTGCACATCTTCTCGTCGCGATCCAATTCTAGCTCGAGGCGTACCCGTGTAATCAGTCGCGCGATAGACACAATTCAGTCGCACGTTCAGCTCAGCCTCTCCATTATTGTGTGCGCGAATGAGCAACTGAATCTTACCACCAGCCTTCACCACTGGCTCTCCCACAGTACTGAACCTCACATCTTCCGGCTGCGCCTCAGGAACGAGATTAGCCGACACTCGATTGCCAAGCGCCTCACGTTCCTCGCTCGTGCCTTCTGCAAACTTGTACTCCAACGTAATATCATGCCGACGGTCGCTTCCAACCGCCTTTGTGCTGATCTTTTGTCCCACATGTCTCACGTACTTCCTGCGTACTTCAAACTCCTGAGAGCCGCGTTTACGCCAATAATGGACCACATCTGCATTCACCTCACCGATCACAAAGTCCACGTCATAGTTCAGGTTGTACCCATGCTTGATGGCAGCCACTGAAGCAGGTCCCATTTGATACAATCCACTGGACTCCTCCTGCGGCGTAGAATCAATCGCCTGCCATCCATCAAACTGAACGTTGAACTTTTCACCCTCGTCACGCAAGTCCGGACGAAGCATCCAAGCAGAGTTCCACACATGAAAGTTCCAGATGGAATCAGCCGACAGGCTTTCAAGAGGCTCGCCATCACTATCAAAGTAATAATCCACCGCGCGATTGTACGGTCGATGCGTGTCATGAGCGGAAACAAAGTTGGTAACGCAGCGACATGGAATGCCCAAAGCACGGTTCACAGTGGTCAGCAGTCCAGAATACACCCAACACTGACCGTAACGAACGGGACGACGTGTGTTCCAATACTGTTCCAAGATAGCGGCAGATCCGGTCCACGCAGTTGGAGAGGTACCATCGTCGTAACTGCCGTCCCATCTTCCAGCCAGCACACCGTAGTCATCCTGACTGTTCACAACGGCCGATAAATGGCGAGTGACTTTGATGGGATCGCGACGGTGTTCTACGGGAAGCTTGTCCAGCATACTCAGCGCGCATTGCCACACATGTTGCCGATATTGACCAAATGACCACGGTCTAACTCCTGGACTAGTGCTGGAGCCGACCCAAATTCGACCGTAGTCGTTGAGCACGTATTCGTCTCGCTGGTCGCTCGCGGCCATGTACACGGCGTCCTTTTCGGAAAAGGCGTTGAATATGACGGCCATGGAGATGGTGTCATCGGAATCAGAGACGGTGTAGAGACCCACGACGGCGTCACTGGGGGTGGTAAGTGTGAGTTCAGAGCCGGAAGAGGTTAGAGACCAGCCGTTTGTTGGCGAGTCTTGCGACACCTCAAAGTTGTAGGACAAATCGGCATTGTTGCGCACGGACACGAGACGGATGGTCAAGCTTGTGGCGGAGGTTTGGAGCGAGACGGGAAATCCTCGGCGCACGACAAGACCATTTTGGTATCTTGTGGTGTGGTGCTGGGCGCGAATTTGAGCGGAAGTTGCAGAGAGGGTGATGGTCATATTGATGCACAAGTACGAAAGTGCTGGAGGACTGAAGCAGCGGACTGAAGTGGTGGATGTACACCGCGAAGGGCTTTTATACCGCAGACATTCCCGAACAACTGGTTGTACAGGTGCAAACGTAGTGGCATCATCTGACGTCGTGTAGAGTTGTATCACCACAGTCAGATGTCTGTTTCTGTAGAGCCCATTGGTATCTAGCTGGTTCGCCTTGTTGCCACCAGACGAGATTTAATATGATCGCCATTATGGAGTGCGGACTCTGACGTCTCCTGCGGGGAACGGACGAACGGCGAGAAACCACCCTCATGACATGCAATTTCCTCTCGTCAGCAGTGGTTGTTGCTCGCCCAGCCCTCCCCCTTTGTGAGATTCTATCGCATATTGTGCGCAGTTGGCATTTCCGAAAATTACGTGTAGGGTTTCAAAAAAAATCAATGTCTGCATTTCCTCTTACGACTTAAGAAGAGAACATACCGCAAGGTCTTTTAAAGGCAGTTGAAGTTCTCTTCTTTATTCTTAACGAACGTTGTACCTACATTAATGAGCAGAAATCGCTGTGCTGTAACGGTTTATCAAAGGTTTCAGTCAAAGTTCGTCGTTTGTTAGGTGTTGCTCATGGTTGAAAGAACCGGAATATACTTCTCGTTGATTGCTTGAGATTGCTCTGAGAGCAGCAATTGTAATTCCGAGGGCTTTAAAAGTTGCAATCGCAAGTTTCGATTGTTACGAAAAGTGAAAAGCTATTCGATTGCAATGGTTGGGATTCTATTTCCAAACATTCGCAATGGAATTGCTTGCACCACGCATGCACTGTACAACGCTCTCGATCCCGCGTCTTCCTGGCTGGCGTCAAAGTCTTCTTCTGCGGAACATAATAAGTAAGAATCAGTATGTGAAGTGCGTTAAAGTCTCTCTTCACGCAGTAATTCATTGGTTTCCGCGTGTGCCGCTTCCCTGACGACCTTTGATCGTCATGTCCATACGAGTAAACGCAATCGAGACATGGTAGCGTAGCAGGTCTTCAAGATCTATCTCAAAATTGTTTTGTGCCCTAAGAAGAGAACAGGATCTGCTCGTACGCCCCTCCTCGCCGTCAAAGACCAATCTCTTTTTACCGCCGCCTACTCGCCAACGCCTCTGCCCTACTGCTCCTTTGCTTCTCATTTATATGATCTCCTTCTTGTTTATCGTCCTGGGAACTGCCTTCCATTGCTCAACGAACTCTTGTGAAAGCTCAAGGCATAGAGGAAGAAGTGCTACTGCATCACAAGAATACCAGCACCATGACGGAGCTCGTCCCCTCCTCGTTGATGAAACTGTTGTCTGCCTAACAGCAAGCAGGTGGTCGCCAAGTGCTTGAGAGAGCAGGCGACCCAACTGCCAAGGTCAGTCTTGCAAGTTACGTGCTTGACAGACACTACCGAAGAGATTATTCTCCAGCGGTAACTCGTTTAGTAGACTTGTCTACAAAATTGAAAGAGTATGCTGTAATAGGTTCACTATTTCGGGCGAAGTGTTCTTCATGGCTTTCGCAAGGCTAAAGCTATTAAAGTTTCCACGCAGAAGAAGAAGAAGAATGAGCTTTACGGCTGAAATAGGATCCCTTAACCATGGCCCATTTAGAGTACAGGATGCTGCCACAAACGAAACCGGCAATTTCACTCTCAAAATAAAAAAGTCGTTAGAGCTTTCTTGCAGTTAGATCCGAAATGCATTTAACGTTGTAATTGTTTCTGTATATACAAGATCTCGTAGAGATGATGCGTTTACTAATACGAGTTCGAAAAGTACGCCACTAAGAATGAGTAAAAAGGAACATACTTGAGAAGAGATAAAGGTTTATTCTTATAACTGTGCTCGAGCTCGAATCATTCACTCAAAGTGCATTCTCCGCATACGACTGGTATTCCCTTCAGCGAAGCTTGGTTATTTCTGCATTATGCTATAAACGTTGATGCCTCGGTTCTCTCCTGCTGCGGGTTAGCAAGGACGAGTGTAAGAGAACCCCTTGCCTTTGACCCTCTCACAGAGTCGTGTTGACTTCATTTGGCCCTGAATACGATCTGGTTGATCTACAGATTCCGCCGCCTCTGGGGCACAGAAGTGGTATTGGCCCATGTGGGCAACCTCCCCCTTTTATAGGCGTCGGAATTTCATTTTCGTGGCCTCAAGAGCGCTCCAACGAAAACCGCAAGACGGGGCATAACTGCTAATGACAACATTTTCCTCAGCAGTGCGGTGGATTCTGACGCTTTTGAGTCTTACACAGTCGTCCTTGCAGCATGACAACGGAAACCCGACTACATCACGAAGAAAAGATTCAAATGCAGTGCTTTTCACGGGGTCTTTCATTTTCTCTTCAGTATGAATTCGTATTGGATGGCCCAAACCATTTCCGCACCTAACGTACTTCGCTCCCGGTGCCTTGGACATAACTGCATTATCTCTGGAATACACCTGCACCCATACCTTCAGCACATATGATCATCGCCGGTCACCTGACGAGCATCAATGATGAAGTTGCTTGGTGCCAAACTCGTAACCGTTTCCCTTCTTCTCGTGGCATTCTCTTCTTGCCATATATGGGCTGTGCTCGCTCGTTCTCAAAATTGCGCAGAGCCCATCTCGTGTAACGAAAGCACCAACTACTTTACGAAAGATAAAAGGATCGCCATAGAGTATGCAGTCGAAACCATTCGTGATGTGGCTTTTTCCAATACTTATGTCGATTTCACCGGTCGAGGTTTAATGGAAGATGAATTCTACAAGTATCGCATCGTAGTGTGCGGTTGTCCACGCCCGGAAAAGTCCGATGATCGCATCGTGCTGTACACTAACCCAAAGTCTCTGTACATCAACGAATCTCCGTCTCTTGCTCTCCTTCACTTCCTCCAACCGACAGTCGAATCTTTATCATACGTCAACTCTGCCGCCTATATTTACACCCCTGCTATTCGAGAGAAGGTTGCAAGGAAAGAGGCAAAAGAGATAACCGATTCCAACTTTGTCACTGATTATTCCATTCTGAGCAAAGACGATTCGTTATCTGGAAGCCTCATCGGTACATTTACAACGCCTGACTACCTGAAGAATGCAAAGAACGTTCCATTCATAGTCATCGCCGAGAGTTCCGAGACATCTCCACTGGCTCGAGCGGAGTGGATGAAGATCGTTGGCCTCTACTTGGGACTATCGGAAAAGGCAAACGATCGCTTCCAAAAAGTAGTTCGGGAATACGAAAGTGCTAAGAAGAAGGCATCTGAGGCGGGGAGACGTCCCTCGGTGCTCCTCAACTACCCAATGGCAACGGGTTCGATTGACTTATCAAGCAATCCCGACGATAATTACAAGTGGTTCTTGCCGTATCGTGACCAGTATACCACGGATCTCGTACAAGATGCCAATGCTGACTACCGTTACGCCAACGTCGATTCCGAAATGTCGCTTGAGAAGAAGATTTCGGAAGTGGTCAAAGACTTTGGGTCAGCGAGGTTCCTTCTACTCGCCGGAACTTTCCCAGCAGACTCGCAGAGGGATACTCTTGAGGAGTTTATGGATAGCGTTGTGAGCCCATTTCAACCAGATCCAAAAGCCCAGAAGCAATTTGAGAAGCTAAGTTCCGTTCGATGTGGGAAAGTGTGGGGTCGAGAGAAAAGAATCTCTGAGGATGGGCAGGCAAATGACTATTTCGAGTCGGGAGTATTCCAACCCGACGAGATACTGAAAGATTTGGTCAGTATTCTGCACCCCAACGTTGATTTTGGGGGAAGAGAGGAATACTACATGCATTTCTACAAGCCGAATACTTCAAAGTACACCTCCAAGTGTCCGTACAATGACTTCATCACAAAGCCGGGATCGGGTGAGGTATATGTTGATACCTTGTTTAGCGTCTCTGGACGTGATCGTTTTGAAATTGAAGACGTGTGGGAAACTAAAATTGAGCCCGAACTGAAGAAACTGAAGTTACCCGCAGCATTTGACATGCTGTTCAAACCTGATAATGTGGACTCAAGCGATACATTTTTTATGTTGCGGGCACGAGTTGACAAGGGAGAGGAAAACAGTTTAGGGGAGCCTGAAGCGCTTCGCAGGGCACTAGAAAGAAGTTTAGGCACTGACGTGAAGCTAAGGAAGAATGAAGAGTCTGAGCAAGGCAACAAACGAGGACTCAGCCGCGTAGTGATTGGTATAATCATCGTGGTGGTGCTTATTTTGATTATTTTAGCTGCTTTGTGCGTACGCAAGAGGAGGCAAAGGAAGGCTTTGAACAGCTCACCCATTGAACGAATTCCAGGAGCAAAGCAGGAACCGTGGTCTGAAATTGAAGGCATAGAAGTTGCGTAGAAACAAAACTAGATAACCTTCTTAGATAAGAAGTTGAGCGCCACTGCCAGATGGCAGTTTTTTTTTTTTTCTCTTTCTACGAAGGTATACGCCACTGCACAATATTTTTTGTCTGCTTTGTAAATCCACATGCGACGCGAGAATTCTCGCGTCGCTGCACGTGACGATGAAGTGGGGGATTTGTGAGTCGCATATGTACTTGTGAGCAAGAAAAAGGGCTGCTAGTTCTGGTGCGCTGGATGACAGTCGTGACGTGCTTGTGCTGGTAAAGTGGTGCAATTGAGGAACGGCTGTCATGGCAGGTGAGGGCGAAGGTGCCCTGAAACAGCGACGGACGGGAAGCTGTATCATAGAGATTACAGGCGAGGCTGTGAACGGACGCATTGAAGGGTAGGCTAACCGAACGAGGGAGGTGTTTCACGCTGGCAAATCAGCGAGTTGGCGTGGCGGCGCTAAGTGTCAAGCGGCCAAAGCGACGCGCAAGGAGCGCGGTCTACCTTCGTAACATTACGCAACGAAGGAACGCACGGTCAGCGCGCGCTGGCGAGCTCGCGTGCTCGTTGTTTTCTCGCTCCGCGTCGTCAGCACAGCGATGTGGGCAGAGTGTAAGCGTGCGCCACGTGTGCTACGACGCCACGTGTAGCAGCGACGTGTGCAGCGAAGCGAGCGCGGTTGGGTGCGTTGGCACGCGCTCCGCCCCCGCACGCGACGAGCGGCGGATTACAGAGCTCGTCGCGCGCGATGGCGCGATGAGCGGCTGCAGCGCGCGTGTGCAGTCGGCGCGCACGCGTGGCGCACGCGCCGCCCCGCGCGGAAGACGCCGTGCGCCCATCGTCTCGGCGCTCAGGTGCAGTGACGCGCGCGAGCGACGCGAGGAGCGCGCCGTTCGCCACCGCACGCGACGCGCGCTCTCGCTCTGTCTGAGGGGACGACTGCACCTCATCAACGCGCGCCCGTGTTTCTGGCGCCGAATCAGCTGTTCCGAGCTCTGTCAGGCATTCTGCATATTCTGCCAGCATCTTTGACATTGGCGTGTGCGCGAGAAGCGCGTCCCGACGCCAGCAGCCATGATGCCGCGTGCAGCGCGTAAGCGAGCTTTTCGAGCCCGATTCGCACGTTGCGTAACCGTTTTTTTCCCTCCTCCTGTTCCTTCATCCTCCGTGCGCGCTTTTATGAGCTTCTGAGAGCGTTGACGCGGTGGGTGGCACGAAGGTAGTAGTGGCAGCGTTTTTGCCTCACCGGCTGGCTGGTTTTAGATAGCGCGCCAAATCGCTGATGGTGCGCTCTTGTGTGGCGCTGCTCGCGCAACTGGCTTTGATATGCGTGCTTTTTATGGGTGCTGCTCGCGCGCAGGGAGCTGACGACGGCGCCGTGGCCGATGCTGCACCTGAACCTGCGAAATGGACACCCGAGCCAGCGAAGTGGACGCCCGAGCCGGTGGGAGCCACACCGGAGCCGGCAAAATGGACACCCGAGCCCGCGAAGTGGACACCTGAGCCCGTGGCCGCCACACCCGAGCCTGCAAAGTGGACGCCCGAGCCGGTGGGCGCCACACCGGAGCCGGCAAAGTGGACACCCGAGCCTGCGAAATGGACACCTGAGCCCGCGGCTGCCACACCCGAGCCGGCAAAGTGGACGCCCGAGCCAGTAGCCGTGGAGGAGATGGCGTCTGAGCAGGCAGCGTCCGACGTGCGCTTCAGCAGCGACGAGTGGCAGCCGCTGGCAAAGTACCCTCTGCGCTTACTGGAGTCGGCCGGCGGCATGTTGCACGCCAAAAGCGGCAAGAAACTGCTCATGGTGGCGGGCGGGTACATTGACAACAGCGATCTGCTGACCACCAAACAGGCGTACGTTCTGGACGTGAAGAAGAAGGACGCGGAGTGGGAGCGCGTGGCAGACATGCCGCGCCACCTGACGCACTGCGCGCAGACGATCGTTGGCGACCGCATGTACCTGTGCGGCGGCTTCCTGGCAAAGGCGCCGGGACGCAGCGTGGGGCAGTGCTTTGTGTTTTCGTACTCGGACAACGAGTGGGTGACGCTGCCGAAGCTGCCGCTGGCCGTGGGCGGCGGCGGCATGGTGTATGTGTCGCAGCGCAACTCGTTGCTATTCTCGTCGGGCATGATTCGCGAGCAGGACTCGTGGGACGGCGAGGACTCGACGCACAGTTACATGCTCAAACTGGACGACCTGGAAGGCGGCTGGCAACGCGTGGCGGACATCCCCATTGCGCGCAACCACATGTCGGCGCTGACGGTGCGCGGACGCTACCTGTTTATCGGCGGGCAGCGGCGCGCCGACGAGGATCACGGCAACCAGGTGGCCGTGCACGAGTACAACGTGGGCGCGGACGAGTGGATCGAGCGCGCGCAGCTGCCGCTGCCGCTCGGACACATCGCGGCCAGCACGCTGCGCTACGGCGGCGGCGCGCTGGTGGTGGCGGGCATCACAAACGGGCGCAAGCCGGTGGGCGACGTGCTGTTCTACGACTTGATGGCGGACCGCTGGCGGCGTCTCGGGCGCTTCCCGCGCAGCGTGCAGAGCGCGGTGTGCGGCGTGGCGGACGGCACGCTGGTGTGCACCACGGGACGCGGCGAGCCCGGCGACTCGGACGAGACGTACGCGCGCGCGTTGTCGCGCTCATAACTGCTACACGTCAACGGTTGTCAACCGCCGGCGTACTTATCGATTAGCTCTTTACCGCCCTCCAAAAAGTAGAAAGTTCTGGTTGTACGTCCCCTACTGCGGCCGCGCCAGCGCGCGCGCCAGCGCGCACGGCAACGCCAGCAGCAACGCGCCGCCCACCGCCGCCACCACCGCGCCCGTGCGCGCGTCGCGTCGCCGCACAGTCGCGTAGCTCAGCCCCTGTCTCAGCAGCGTATCCGCGTCCTCCGCACACACGCCCGGCAACAACGTCGCCAACGTCGCGCGCACGCGCTTGTTCACGGCGAAGCGCGCGCGCGCCAACACGCCGCCGTGCGCGTACGTGCCCGTGGACGCGTGCACGCACAGCTGCACCAGCGCCCAGCTCTCGCCGTCGCGCGCCGTCTCGTACGCGCGCAGAAGCGCGGAGGGCGGCGCGTCGCGCGGTAGAGAGCTGGCAATGCGTAGCAGCGCCTCCACGTCTTGCATGGCGCCGTTCACGCCCTGCGCCGCGTCGGGCGGGAAGCTGTGCGCGCTGTCGCCCACAAACATCACGCCGCCTTCGCCGACGTGCGAGAAGTGTGCCACCAGCGAGTTGGGTCGCTCCACGGGCGGGAATTCCGACGCCGTCGTTTGCACGAACTGCTGCATGCTGCGCTCACTGATGAGATCGTGTACGCGGAGCTGCGGGAAGTTCTCGCGGAACAACGCGAACGCCTCTTCCGCAGAGCGGACGTTGAGCAGCGCATGTCCCGCGCGCACCGAGAGCGCCGCGCGTCGTGGCTCGCGCGTGCTGCTGCACACGGGCAGTAGCATCATGTCGAACACGCGATGCGCCGGTCGTTGTCGTTGCTCGCCGAGCAGGTAGTAGATCTCCGACGGTTGCGCCAGTTGTGTGGGAGACGACGGCGATGAGATGATGGGCATCTCGTCCAGCTCCAGTCCCTTGTGTCGGATGCCCGTCGCCGCGGTTCGCCTCGAGTACAACTGCATGCCGCGCGTGCTCTGCACCTCGTGGTCGTGCTTCGCCATGAGCGCGCGCACGGTAGACTTGGAGCCGTCGCAGGCCAGCAGCAAGTCCACCGCCACGCGCTCCTCGCGTCCATCGCCGTGCGTGACGGTGAGCGTGGTACCGTCCTTGTCAAAGCACACGTCGTTCACGCGAGCCTTGGTCACCAACTTCACCTTGGGGTGCTGCGTCTTCACGTATGTGTCCAACAGTTGCAGCATGCGCTTCTTGAGTAGCCAGAACACCGGTCCGCTGGGCGGCCTGCTCGTGTCCACCGTGCGCGTGCCGTCCGCGGCGATGCTGTGCGTCACGCGCACGTGCTGACACACCGCCTCCTTCTTGAACAGCTGGTCGAAGCCGCGCAGCTGCTGCAGCACGCGCTGGCCGTTGCGATAGATCACCAGGCTGTACGCGCGGTCGCTCTCGAACATGGTCGGATCCGCACGCGCATCGTACATGACAATGTTGTTGCAGCCCGCCTGCGACAGCGCCGCCGCCGCCGTGTAGCCGGACAGGCCGGCGCCCACGATCACTATCCGGCAGTTGCGAAAGTCCGTACTCGCCATGTGCAAACAGGTGTCTGACCAAGATCGGCAAAGTGCGGTTCATGTTCAGGGAGCCTCACTTAAGTACAGCCCGCCGCGCACGGCGGGGACGCCGCAGTTTTGACTCGATGGGTCCGCGCCAGGTGAGTGCCACCAGATAACTGCTCATGTGCGGTGGTTGAGCTCGCTGCACAGAATGGAATGCGGATGCACTTCTGCCAACTCGCCGCTGCTGATCCCGCGATGGCGCATGTCCCCGCCGCGCACGGCGTGCGCGCCACACGTTACGAAGGTACCTTCGTAGATGCGACGCATTCCCCGACCGCAAGGCGGCGTCGCGCGCGATGCGATTTGCATCCAGCAGCTCACCGTTTATCATACAGGCGTGCGCGCGTTGGTCGTTCCAACCGTCACCGTGTCTGGTCACGAGACTCTCGTGTGCTCAGCGCGCCGTGCGCGCGCGCGCATAATGGTGGTCTCTCAACTTCCGCCCTGTGGTGATGGTGGCGGCGCAAAGCGTGCAGCAGATACGAATGACAAAAAGTTTTTGCACTCGCCACCGAGCCGCGTGGCTGCGCTGAAGCGCCACGCGGTCCGTACGCCGATCGCCCAAACAATGGAGCAATGCGGTCACTTGGCATCGCCCCTGCCGGCACCCCGCCGAATCGAGTTCCAGACGCGGCCGCGCTTGCCACCGCACTCCGCTTCATCTCAACTCCGATCTCACTGGGCCATGGTCCAGAGCCTTAAACCTGCTCCCTCGCCCCCGTTGCGCCTTCCTCGCTTCTGCGGTGCGCGTACGTCGGGTCAAGGGCGCCTGCGCGAGGTAACCATTTCGGCAGCGTAGAACAGACCGTTCGGCGTGCAGGGTTTCCGACAACATGCCCCTTTCTGGGCCTCCGACAAAGCAAGGCTGGTTGTACCCGCCGAGATGTGTGCTTGCAGCGCGCCATTCAACATCTCTTGCAACAACAACCCCGAAGCGATTGCTGATCAACTCCCCTCCATCTTTCCCCTTTCCCCTCCTTTTGAACCTTTTCTGCCTCCGTTGCCGCATTCGATAGCAAACGCTCCACGTCGTTTGAATGGAGAACGCGCCCGTTTCGCCCACACAATCGAACCCGTTGCCGCGACAGAATGTGGATCATGATCCATCACGAGCAAGCACGCTGGAGCTCACTCTCATTACATTGGCGCTGTTCTCGCTCATGCTCATCACGCTGCAGCCATCCGCCAGAAAGAGCAGTCAGACACACCGAGGACAGCTGCCGGCTACGGTGGGCTTGTGGCTCATCGTTGCGTCACTGTTCGCGTACATGCTCACAACAACCGCGCTGGCGCTCGGCTGGATGCGACTTATCTCGCTAGACGCGCTGGTCACAATCGTGTTTCCGCTCACCGCGTCGCTGCTTCAGGTGCCCATCGACACCATATCCGACTATCTGCTACGCTCTTTGCTGCGCCGCAAATGGGAATTCAACGAGTATCTGCGCCTGAACCAAAAGAACTTTGCGTACGTCAAGGTGGGCTATGAGTGCGGGCAGGATTCGCATTCGCGCGTTTGGGACAGTAACTTTGATGGCCAATGCTTGCTGAACAAGTGCAAGGCGAGGCTGTTCATCTACCGGCTGCCTCAGGTTCAGTACTCGTTCTCGAACGTTCGGTGGTTTATGTCCGCGATGAGGCACCGGCTGAAACACAAGCTAATGTCGGTGCTGCATCAACATGGCGACCACTCGTGCGACTGCTCACATGAGCAGGAGTATGAGGCGGCGTCACACGAGCACACGCGGCGGCAATGGGACGGCGTTCGCATTGGACACACGCGAAACGCGGTAGAGCTACAAGTGACTCGCTTTGGCGGCACGTTCCGCGTGTGGAACGCGGTGTCGTCCGGGTCGTGGCTGATCCAAAAGCCATGGATGCTGTACCTGGAGAACCAGGACCAGGTGCTGGAGGGGCTGAGTCTCATCACCGAGATCATTGCCTTCGGCGACCTGGTGCTGTTCCTGCGGAGGGAGTACGTCATGGACGAGCTGCGCGCGGGCAAGGGCGGGCTGAAGCGGTGGCACAGCCAGAGCGGGCAGACGGGGGTGATCCACCGCTCGTTCATCGAGCAGCTGCACCTGGTGGACTGGAAGCCGCGCAACTTCCGGCGCTCGGCAAGTGGCGGCTACAACAGCGCGGAGAACCTCAGCCGGCTGTTCTTCGTGCTGATCCGCAAGTCGCGCCACCTGAAGGCGCGCATTGCACGGCGGCCGTTCGAGCCGCGCGCGCGCTCGGCGCATCGGCTGGTGGACGAGTTGCGGCACAGCCGCGCGCGCGATTTCGGCGCGTTCGAGAGGGAGCTGCATGCGCTGGTGGACGAGTGGCTGGTGTCGTGGGGCTGCGAGCGCGAGAAGCTGAACCGCGCGCGGCGCGCGACGCTGGGGCGCCTCCAGTGGCCGTCGCCGGCGCACATGTCCGACTCCACTTGACGTTGAACTTTTGACGAGGTCAAAGCTTGCGCGTCGCGTCCTGCCACAGCAGCACCGCCATGAGCACGCCGCGCTCGGTGCGCAGCAGCGCCACGGCGCCGTGCGTGTGCAGCTCGTCGAACAGCTGCGCGGTGCCCTTGCCGCCGTCGGCGCGCTGCGTCAAGAACTTGCTCATCAGCTCGTCCACGGCGATATTCGTGCTCGCGCCGTCCAGCACCTCCACCTCCAGCACCGCGCGGTGCGGCAGCGCCTCCGGCGTCTCCGGCCCGCCGCCGCCCTGCGCCACCTGCTCGATGTGGCGGCACGCCAACCCGTACAGATTGTCACTCCAATACAGCGACTTCAGAGTCATCATGCGTCGGTTCACGTTGAGGTACACAAGCGCTCTTTTCGCCGCCTTCTTCAGCTCGTTGCCGCTGGATCCGCGATGCATTGTGATCAACTGCCTCCACAGTTTGCAACGAAAACGACAACACGCTCTTCACTAACGTGCTTATATACTGCAACAGCCTCTGAGTTACCCTTGTAGAGGCTCTAACATCGAAGCTATTCAAATCTCCACTCCCGTGCTCAAATCTCAAATCTTGAATCTTGCACCCGTTGTGAGTCATAATATTAAAATCTATCGCTATTCTAATATGTATTTTCTACCCTTGTAATATCTCGTCAAACACTTTCAAATCGTTCAAACCTCCTCAATTCAACCGCTTACCCTTGTAAAACTCTGAGCGGTTGAATTGAGGAGCTGGAATGATTTGAAAGTGTTCGACAACGAATCAGCGAAGCTCTGAGCAGAGCTTGTCTTTATTCTAACATTAAGGGGCATCTAAGAAGCATCTCCGTTTGCTTCCGACAGATAAGGTTTACCATCTACGAAGGGTACCTCCATCGCTTACAGCATTTCAAAAAGTGAGCTTTTTAAAACATCTCGACAATGTCTAAGCATTCCCGTTCATTCCTTACCTGATTCCCCACAAAGAGCTGTTGCAAACTCGCAATGCTTCGTGCCTCTCTTCCTTCCGGTCGTCATAGTATCTTCTCAGAGCACTGCGTGCAGCACTAGTCGCTCGCACTGGAGTAGAACCTTTTTTATAGGTGTTGGATATGCTCAGAACGTGGCTGTTCTAAATACACGCGCTTGTCTGGGTACACAAGCGCGTGTATTTGGAACATCCACGTCTACCCAAAAACAGCGAATTCACGCTTCATCCAGCCTGCCAAAATGATTCGTAGTCATGCTCTTAAACATTCCAGAATTGCTTTATGCCGTTGCGCGCATTGAGAAGCTCGGAGGTTTTCCTGTTTTGCTCTTCGGTTTTTGTTAAAGATCGAGTCCGAATCTTCGAGAACAAAGATCAAATCGGTCCGGAGTGCGGTCAAGGCGTCCAACAAAAGCTAATTGCCAAAATCGGAGTCAGTGGTGCTGAGAAAATCGTGCCGGCTTTCCCATTCCATGCGATCAGAAGATATGTATTTTCGTTTGCGAGGCAAGCTGTGTCTTGTAAACCAATCTCTTGTCGATGGTTGAAGAAAAAGTATGTTTTTTAAACAGGCTCTCGGAAGGATAACAGAGTCAGGATCTCGAGTGATATGCTGACCTTTATGACCCGACATTTCTTGTCCATGAAACGCTATATACTGAAAAGACCGAACGTAATGTGCCTGCATTTTTACACCTCGGTTTAATTCTGTTCTGTCAATCAACAACTTCCAAAACGAATTTCTTGAGCCCAAGCTCTCCAGCCCCCGTCGCAATCTGAAGATAGTCTGGAACAGGGCCCTACGCAACGGTGCTCTGCATTTTATAGAATGTAACGTGGAGTACATATTGCTTCGGCTCATTGAACGAAGCAAAACCTCAAGTTGAGACAGCTTCTTGTAAGCATAGGATTGCATCCATGTTTTCGATCTTCGACAATTCGTTCGGATTCAAGAGCAGAAGGAGGAGCCAAAACAATTAATGTCTGTCCAAGTTCGAATCCAAGGCTCATATATACATTCTTCGTGCTGCTTATGTTCTGCCGCTCAAAGCCAGTAAAGAAACTGCGAAGTTGACAAACTCTCTCAATGCGGACGGGCTCTTCGGTCCGGACCTTCCTGTGACGTACGTGTTCTCATTGCTGTTGCTGCGGGTGATTAGACGCATATGTAACAATTTCACAAATTGCTTGAAAAACTTCGGGTAATCCCTGGAAAGGGTGATTGTGGAGAAACCATCGACCGAAACGTCGAGAACGCATGCTATAGTTGAAATCGACATGCTCAGAGGTGGAATGAGCAAGCTTGAAGAGAGAGCAACAGTTCGAAATTGACAGTTTGATGACAGTACGTATGCATGTTGCTGGTTTTGATGAATTGTTTCTTTTCCGGCTTTGCGAAAGCCGTGCGGTTTTTACGGAGTTCTGAAGGAAGCCCTTAGTAGGGCGTCATGATCATTGACCTGGTGAAATTTGCATGAGGTCTTGAATGCTATCAAAGCCAGAGAGGCTCGCAACTCTGCGAGTGATTCAATTTGGTATGAGCAATGCCCAGTCAGGTCTCCCAGATACATAGTAGGTAGTGCTCAGATATCGTTTGATAAACGCCTCTCGCAGAGAAGACGGGAGGCGTTTGTCAACAGTTGAACCTGTGCAAACGCGAGCACCTATGAGCAATGGTATAAACTAATGAAAGACCCGAACTTCGACCCAAGTACGCAAAAGCTTTAGTTGATCCTTAGTTAAGACTCAGTGGTCCTTACCACCCTCATCTGAATGTGTAAGCACGAATGACAACAATTTGAAAATCATATTACGCATCTAGGGTCATCCTGTCCACTCACTCAAACAATTCAAAGGTTCCTTCAAAGCGAGAGATTACCCCTGAGGACAATTCTTTCTTGAAGTTAGAGGCCTATTTTGTATTTGAATGTGTTCGCTGCTATGGAAGGTGTAGGCGCCCCAAACCAAACGAAAGTGAGTTACTTTCGCCGACGTCAAGGATTTCTATATGCCGCAAAAAAAGTGCTTGGATCGATTCATAAGATCCGTATTTCAATAAACATGGAAGTGTTTGAAGAGGAAAACGAAGATTTTAATGTGTTTGTTTTAAGATTATACGGTTTCGCCAACCTGCGGAAAGATAACAATTATACAAAGAACAATCGTCGAACATGTGCAGGATGCAGCGTGGGAGCCTCTGGGACTTCTGGTTCGCTTCGTTGATTCCTCCCGGGCCTCTCATTTCTGTGGGCACCACCTCGCCCTCTCTTACCAGTGCTCTTTCTATTATCGTCCGATCTCGTCTTCGATAGGTACAACCTTCCTCTGGATGCTAAGTGGTGAGCATAATAGGCTGAGTTAACCATTGAAACAGAACCATTTGTACGACAGTAGGTGTGGCTGAGTCTGAATATGTAGGCCTGGAGGACATCAGGTGGGATATTGTTCTCGTCCAAGAGCACAGTATACTTCGAAGGCTTGTTTGTTCCACGAATGGCAGAGTGACTATTCACATAAAAGTCATAAAAATCGTTACTAGTGACATGTGTATCCACAACTGTTCCTGGTATAATGTTTCCATTTCGGTCTCCTGTCCTCGGATTGCTCGGGAAGAACCGCACGTGGTGTCGTTTTGTGATCAGAATGTAAGTTATCTTAGGTTTGAATTCCTTGTCGAAGCTTAGGCAAGTTTCTCTAATAGACGATATTTCTTTCTCCATGACTTCTTTGAATTGCCCTTCAGATACGCCATCTCTGAACATGATGATTGCACTTGCATGATACCTCTCTGCAGTGGCAATGCGCCACTGTGTGTACACACGATTGAACATTAGTCCCATATCTGAAATGATTTCTTGCCTTCCTTTCTGATTACGAATGCAAGCGGCAAACTGAGACGAAAAACGATCAAGGCTCCCCACGAGAGCGGCCACACTCGGCCCTCCTGCAGATGGATGACTTACGTCTGCGCCCAGAACGATATTAGGGACATGAATGAAGGGAGGATCAGGTATAGTCCCAGGGTGGCTAATTTCGAAAGGAAGAGGGTAGCAGTTCACCCCTCCCAACTTGGCGTTGATTTTGAGGATCAACTGGCTGATGTATTGCTTCCTGTTGCGTGATCTATTTGCGCAGTTCCTGGCTAGACACGCCTGTGTGATGGTTCCAGACGTGAGGTCCCCTGCTACCTTTATGGCGCTGTAGCATTTGGTGTCTTGCCGCTCCTTGATGACGACGATGAGAGACATTCTGTGAACTGGGGAGGTGCGCGAAATCCTTTGCTCCTCACACATTTGGTGGATCTTCCAAGCGACATTTTCCTCAGAACATGAGGCGAAATGAGGATTTTTCAGTTCCAGAAATCCAGCGCCAATTAAAGCGCTTTTAAGATCCGCTGCAAAACTGCGAACATCGCCGTTGTCTAATCTGGATGTGTTAAGAATTCCCCATTCCTGAGGTCGCCCGGGTATGATGAATTTTAGCTTGTTACCGTTGGCTTCTTGAGCCCAGGATCCTTCTCGCACTGAGGCACGTGTCTGTTCATTGCCAATTCTTTCATACTGCATTAAAGGAGTTGGCAAAACTCGGCCTGGGAGCTTCGCCAGTTTATCACTAACGCTGAGGCCAAATGAACGGCATACTTCATCGGTGTGATATTCGACTTCTCTAATATTCTCTTGAGCTGCATTTCTCACGACGCGAGGCTCTGCAGTTGCATGTCGTACCATGGTAGCCTGTGCTTCGCCAATGATGTTGCCCTTGTATGGTTGATTTGGCTTCACCACCAACAGCTCAATTGGAATGTAGACTTCTTTCTTCCTGTGAACCTTCACACATGGCCAGCTGGGATATTGCAGAATACAGTTGTACTGATTGGCAAAGTACTCGGCAATTGTCACTTGACGGTTGTCCAGATTGAAGGTCATGTCGGAAGCTCCGTATTTTGAGAATCCGTATGTGGAATATGAGAGTTGATTGTGTGTCGCCTTCACTTTGATCCCATTAAATGCATACGATAACTTTCTGATAACGGACTCGAAATTGCGGCTGTTTCCCCAACCGCACCTTCTCAGCGGTTGGTGAAACTTCTCGAGCACGGTCATTAGGGGGCATCCGCCTCCATTCCAGAAAGCAGTACACGAGAAATCCACGTTTAAATGAAGCCCAATACCGGTTTGTCTGACGCTCTGGTAAAAGCCGGACCACGCACTTGCCACTGTGTCCCGGCTTGTCAGAGGACTTGTGCGGATATCACTGTAGAACGAACGTCCTACTTGCACGAACGACGAATCTCGAATGGGAGCTGACGCAAGTGCAATATCTAGACATTGCAGAAAGTGCATACCTTCCACATTACCGATTTTACCAGATCTGAGGTCTTCGAAGTTGATAGACTTGATGTACGTGATGTACACATTCGTTTTTGTAAGTTTTTCATTCTCTCTAGCTTTGCTCTCGTCAAATCCGTCATCATTCACTTTGATTATGTACGGTTCGTCCCCTCCTATGTGAAGACTGCTGTCCTCGACAGAAAATATGGCTGAACGTCCATCATAGGCTGGCCGGTATTTAAAGAGCTTCTCTCTGATCCTGAGGCATTCCAATGTGTTTCGATTACTTTTGACGGGAAATTTGGTGGTTACATCCTTCTCAAATGGGTTCCCCTGACGATCCTTACTTTCGCGAGTAAAGCTGACGTCGAAGTAGTGCACTCGAAGATTGTCTGGTATTTTGAGCTCAAAAAAGTTGGACTCGAGATGAATTGGTGTTCCATAACGGCCGTAAGCGGGGCGTTTCATGGGAGAAACATCTGAGATAGTCACATTCTGCTTTTCGCCATTGGATGGCCCGGCCGCACTCCTAATATCAGTGGGAAGGGGTGTGCTGTGACCTGGTGTGTTTGTCGACATATTCCCCTCTAAGACAAGAGATTGGCAGCTTCAGGGCTGTGGAACAGTGATGTACGTAGGAGTCGTACTCGCTGAATAGCATGTGTACCTAAGAAGTGAAATTGGGTTGGGACCATGTAATACAATTTGAATCTTTGACGACCGTGTATGTCTTGATGAAAGCAGCCAAGGGACGTCGCGTAGAAGCATTTGAACTTTTCTTTCGCGATCGCTAATTTCAAATACGAAAATCGTTAACAGTGTTGTACATGAGGGGAACATGAACTTGGTTCCGACACAGCGACTAAGCCATTTCACCTTAGCAGCTTGGAACGGAAGAGATCGATCAGCTGATTGAGAAGGGCGTAATGCACTTTAGGGAGTGAATGAACTTCTGTGGCTGTAAATGCGTAAATACATTTCCCAGCTGACGACCGATAAGAGAATAAAATCTATGATACTGAGCTACAATGAAGAACGGAGGATTTCTTTTGAGGCTCGAGGTGTGCTCCTCTCTCTGCCCTCCGTGCATATGGATATGTCGACCTTCAACGAAAAGGCTATTTCAACATTCTCGTCTCCTAAATAGTTAACTATCACAGCTCGTCACGAAGACTGTAATCGAAATTCTAATCTTGTCTCCCATGAATTCAATACAGGAGTCTGGTAGGCCCAGCTTAGTCTAAGAGCTATTCTGTTTGTGAGTTGTTGGGAATCCTCTTATGTTGCTGAGTTGAAGGATATCGAATTATCTCTACCAGAGCGTCAACAAGGATGCTCAGATTTTCTTTCTCGAAAAATGTATGTGATTCACATCGATGTTGGCATTGGCGCCCGGAGTTCCTTCTAGGGTTGCTAACTAATCGACGTTGGGTTGTAATGGTACAGAACCGTTATGCTTTGTGATAGAGCTATCTTCTTAGCCATAGGGCAAAAAAAGTCTCCAAAAACAGTCGTTCTGTACTCGTATGTATGAAGTCAGTTACGAGGCGTGTAGAGAACTTCAAATAGGTGAAATGTACATCCTGTGTCACAAAAGAACATAGCTTCGATAGCTCAACAGTTTTTACAAGGGGCGAGGTGAAACTCCTTTACATTCGCAAGCGCTTTACATGTTACCAAGTAAGTAATTACATTAAGGCTTGTACCTTCGTAGATTCTTCACAAGCTTTGGAAGAATGGCAGGGAATCAGGTTCATCTACTGCAAGGTGAAGACGCGAGGACCAATGTCATGGATATTGGTGATTGTGTTAGAAGAGCCAAGATGTGCGCTGCGGAAGCAGACATGGTTTACACACATCCCGGTGGTACACCTATCGCACCTTCGGCATGGTTGACCAGGCAAGCGTAGACGAACGCATTCTCCGTCAAGGCAGGTGTAACCAGAAGGGCACATGTCAACGGAAGAGCACCTTCGACAAGTGAGTGAATTACCACAGAAGGCATCCGGCAACGCGCAAACGGTACCCAGTTCAATGGTGAATAAGTGTGCCACGAGGGTCTGATTCTTCTTCACTCGGCCATTCTTGAGCAATTTAAGAGATAGCTCTTTTCCCTTAATACTTAGAGAGCCTCTCAGATTATGGCAAATATCGCAGCTGCCAATCTTCAATCCACGTCCGGTAAATGGTTGGAATGGGGGTTTCTTAATGGTGGTGTGGGCTTGCAATCCTAGCTTGGCTCCGACATTGCCTTCAAGACCCCTGCTACCAAATTTGAGCATGACAGCAAGCGCCGGGCGCACGCCCACAAAACCCCTGATACCATTTTCGCCTTCGCGGTTTAAGAAATTGAGGCTTGCTCTTCCGGTACTGCCCGAGTTCGCAGGAAGGAGATTCTTGGCTTTGTAACGCAGCGGAATAAGCTGCGCGGTCACACGTTGCTTGAGATGATAAGCCGAACTGAATTCAGCCTCCAGTCCTGCATCCAGCTGAGCGTCAAGAACCCAATCTACTTTGGCAAACGCGCCCAGACGAACACGCCCAACGAGCCAGATCTTCTTGGAAAAGCCTATCTTAGGGATGGGCCTGCTGAACACTGAACCGCTTCGCTCTCCGCTAATGCCGAGATCGGCGACGAAGTGCGCGTCAAGATGTGCTTTAAAGCTCTGCGTCCAGCGGAATTCTGTCTTGTAGAAGCGCCTCAGCGAGATTTTGTATAAGCTGGCGGATATGGAAGCGTCGAGTTCTAATTGAGCACCGGGCGCGACTTGCACGTTCATGGTGTGTGAAATAGTGGGACGCGAGATGAAAGGCAAGGTTTGATTGACAGCAGAATTGCGCACGGAGAACAGAAGGGAGTCAGTGGCGGCGAATAACGGGCCGTCATCTAACACGACGGACTTGGGCAACGTGACCAAAGACGGTAGCTCATCGCTGATCTGTACATCGACTCGGGGGACAACTTGGGAACCAGGTACAATGCTCATTTGTAAAGTGACGCTCTGGTGGGCAGACGAAACGCCGTCGATGGTATAGAACAGGACATCATCAGAATCATCGACGCCTTCAACGGGCTGCACTTGGCCACAGTTTGTCTCCCAATCTTCGACGTTGATTGCAAATGCGGTACCCGGCTGGAAGTCAGAGACGTCAAGGACGGCGCCGTTGAGCGTGATGGAGGCTTTCTTCTGCGGTGCGGAACGGGAACAAGACTCGATGCTCACAGAGTTTTCCTGAAGCTCGTCGAAGATTACGACGTCTCTGGTAAGCTCCGCAGAAAACTCCAGCATGCGGACGCCCTGATTGGGTGGCGGCGGTGGTGCGGCGACAAACGGGGTAGCTAGAAAGGCGGTAGCGTCGAGGTTATCGGGAAGGGTGATGAGAGTGCGACCACGCAGGATTGTGGGAGAGGCACCGGAAGAGACGGCGTGGTGCAAATTTGTAAACGCCCGGGCTTGCCCTGCGAGAAGCGCAAATAATGGAAGCAAATGGAGCACATTCATGATTGGGATTGGGTTTGGCTGAGTTTAGATGGTTGTAATTGTGTCGATGGGGGTGGGCGAGGCGGGCATTGCGGACGATGAGACGGCTGTCTTATATAGGGGCGGGAAGATGAACGCGCCATGCTGCGGGAAACATCGCATTGGAGAGGAAGTAGATTGGCAGCGGAAATGGAATGACGAAGAGCGAGAGTGTCCGAAAGGTGGTGAGCGCTACGGACGAGCAGTGCTTCCCCTCCGGCTCGTGAGAAGATAGGGTGAGGCTTGTACTGGTGGCGGGGCGCTGGTGTGCGGCGGCGTGAAGGCAACAGCTTTGATCAAAAGGCAGAGCGAGTGTCGAGAGGGAGATGGCCGACACGCGCGCAACGAGGCGTGGGCGATCTATTTGCGATAGGAGGTTGTGCATTGCTGCGCGTGACGTGTGAGGTTGGCGGGCACGCTGCCGTCGTATGGCACGTATCAGAGTGCACGCGCCACGTGGCGAACGTGGTCCACAGATACAGAATGCCCACGCTGCACAACTGGCGCGATGCGCGGGTTGCTATCTTGCGCTTCAACTCGATGCGAGTTGCGTTTCGCCGCGCTCTCTCAGTAGTAGCTTCGGGGTTCTTGAAGATGCGGGACGGCGGTGGCGCTGCGTCGCTATCGCCACCGCCGAACCTCATCGCCTCGGCGATCTGCCTCCGCCGCCGTGGCTGCCGCGCGCGAGATGAGCCCCGCGCCCGCCGGCGCCGCCGGCGAGCCGACGGCGCTGCCGTTGCGCTGCGGCGTGTGTTGCGCGCCGCTGACGGACGCGCACACTTTGTTCACCAGTTGCGGGCACATATTCTGTCTGTCCTCATCATGCACCACGCTAAAACGCGACGAGCGCGGCGTATGCGAACAATGCGGCCACACGTGCGACGCAGTGGTACCATCAACACGAGCCGAACGCTACGAACCTCGCGTGGGCGCCATGCTATTCGACGACGTGGCCGACCGAATTCTACAAGTGCTGGAACTACAGCGCTTCCGTGCACGTCATAACGATATCCTGCTGCGCAATGTGGACGCGCTGCGAGAGCGACTGCGCACGGCGAAGCGTCGGTTGGCAGCGCGCGACGAGGAGAATGGACGATTGCGCGAGCAGTTGGCAACGTTGACGGCGCGCAATCGTGCGCTGCAGGCGAGAATGACAGAAGATCGCCGTGAAGCTCTGCTGCAGCGCGAGTCGTTACCGCAGCGAGAGAGGCGGCTGTCGCGCGCGCCGACGGTGGAGGCGGAAGGGCTGTTGTCGACTCCGGCGGCGCGCGCGGAACCGGCTGCGCGGCAGCAGTACCGCAATAAACTGTCGGCGCCGGCGCAGCAGCAGTGGCGAAGTAGATTGTCGGCGCCCACGCTGGCGCAGCCGCGCCGATCGCTGGCGCGCTGGCCGGACGCCGCGCGCGTCGAGAAGAGGCGACGTACCACCACCGCCACTCGTCGTGAGCGTCGTGCCTCCTACGGCAGCGAGAGAGTCCCGCGTCGAATGGGCGCGCGCTAGCTCTGTACGCGTGGAAACGATGTATGCGTGGCAGCTCTGTACTGGTGGCAAGGATGTAATATGTGGTAAAGTTGTACGAATCGACATGCGGGTAGCAATGGGGTTTGGAGGCAGCTGGACCGCGCGCTCGGGCGGCGCGCCTACCCGCGCCTCGAAATCACGCTCAGCTGAGCTCGTCTTTCTTTCCCCATCCATCCCACTTCCAGGCTATCGCTTGCGCTGTGCTTCTGGAATATCTGGTGCTAAGCAGCACCAGGAGACAGCACGGAGAAGCTCCGTGCTGTCGTGCCGGTGCCAGCAAGGCAAGAAAGCCTTTCGCCCCAGAGCTTGACCGATTAAAATAATAGGGAATAAAACTTGAAACTCCTTTTTGAAAAGCATGAAAATGCTTCATCAGTTAAATTAATTGTGCGCTTTTTGTTCGATGGGCGCCACTCGCCGTGGAGGATGCGGTAAAAAGCGTATCAGAGATATTTTACGTTTATGCATCTGTCAAAAGTTCAAGAACTGCGAACAAATGTATGAACATATCATGTTTTTGATTTTTCAAAATTAAACATATGGAAAAAGTGGTCACATGACATATTGTCCCTGAAAACAATCCAAAAAAAAAGTTTCTGAAGCGTTTAATTCCAAAGCAATTTAGCTAGTTCTAAGAGTGTTTAAAACAAATAGTAGAAGTCACCAGACCACCACTTTCTTTATAAAGAAAAGGAATATGGTTCAAGAAAAAAAAACTTCTGTTTTGACCTTCACTGGTGGCTTTTGCAGTGCTGCAAAAATGTTTGTAAAGCCTTTTTTTCGGTACGTTTTCAGGGACAGTTCGGAAACTTTTTCTAGATGTTCACAAAACTTCTCCCAAAAAAATCAAAACATTCTATTGACAAACATTTCTTTCCAATTCTGATACGCATCTTACTGCATCTTCCAGATCTGTGGATGGTGGTACGACGGTAGATATGTATGAGGGTGATCGAACGATTTGCGTACTGCTACGCACCCCACCGCCTAGAGGTGATGGTGCGATGTCGCACATGTTTGCGGGCAATGTGCTTTTTTTTTTCGCCCATTGCCCGCGTTGGCGCGCCGTTTGCCGAAATCAGTCCCGTCATGTGCGCCTATAAAACTACATCGCCTGCGCTCGCTTGCAACGCCGACTGCTACCACAAGGCAGTCACAATGGTGAGAAAGGTGTACAAATTGGACCCCATTCTTAACTCCGACAGAACCACGCCAGATCGTGAACATACATCTACACCCCGGTATAGTCTCCATACCACGGGTGCTATGGATAACCCGCCGCGAAGAGTATCTGCCACCAACGCTTTGGCCTTACTGCCTCGCCAAGCTCCACACCTCGAGCTTTTCGAGGAATTGAACCGGTACCGCATGGAACATGGCCGCCCCCAGCTGGAGCGCCACCGTGCGTTGGAGGAGGAGGCGCAGTGGTACAACACTAGGTTTGTTGATGGCATTGGCCATGTCACCTTGCGCTGTCGTGACTGCCCGCGGTATGAAAAGGTTGTGAATGAGTTTGTGGTGGAACGCGATGACGATGTCGTTGATGCACGTGATGACGAAGACGATCACACCGTGTTGGGCATGTTGGGAATGTGCGCCGTGTTCAAGCGCTTCTTGCGCAAGATCCGCTACCAGGAACGGCTTCTTCGTGAGCGGCGTTTCGTGTCTGGCGGCGCGCACGTCCTGGTGTCGCAGCAGCACGTGTGCATTTGCGTGTTACTCGCGGTCGCAAGGTGAGAAGCCGCATGCGCCCGGGTCTGCAGACCTTGCGTGGTAACATTGCGTGCACACGATGAAGGTACAAGGGTAGCGTTGTTAACCAATAAAAATTCAGTCCCCAGTGGGGCTTGAACCCACGGCCTCAAGATTAACAGTCTTGCGCTCTAACCAGCTGAGCTATGGAGACACGTCTCCCATGTGTATGGTAAGCAATTGCAGCGCATTTATTCAGTTGTTGGTTTCAATTATTTCACTCATGAACATCAGTTGTCGTTTCCATCATCACCACCCTCACACATCTTCTACGCCTTCTTTTTAATGCGGTCATCATCCCCGTAGTCATCGCCGTAATCATCACCGTAGTCATCTCGAACACTCACTTTAGTGATACGATCATCGTCTCCATAGTCGTCCCCATCATCATCCTCATCGCGAACACTCACTTTGTTGATACGATCATCGTCTCCATAGTCGTCCCCACCATCATCCTCATCTCGAACACTCACTTTGTTGATACGATCATCGTCTCCATAGTCGTCCTCTCCGTCATCCTCATCTCTAACACTCACTTTGGAGATGCGGTCATCATCCCCATAGTCGTCCCAACCGTCATCCTCATCTCGAACACTCACTTTAGAGATGCGGTCATCATCCTCGTAGTCGTCCCCACCATCATCTTCATCTCGAACACTCACTTTGTTGATACGATCATCGTCTCCGAAGTCGTCCTCACCGTCATCCTCATCCCGAATACTCACTTTAAGTCTCCTCCTCCTCTCCGATTCCATCTTACGCAAATCCAAAGTTGAGCCATGCATGCCCTTCAGCCCATATTCTTGTTCACCATGTGAAGTCTTGTCCGCGTCTATGTGCGCAACTCCGACATACGCTCTGGAATTTTTCAAGTCCGGCACAACAGAGGCATGGGCAAGCAATATGAAAGCAAGACACAATGAAAAAAGTGAAAGAGGAGTAGTCATCATAGATTGTAATAAGGTGGAAAACAAGATGGGTTTGTAGAAAGAAGTTCGATGCTTGTGTCTTGAGGTTGTCCCGCGACTGTTCTTGACGTTCACAACTACAGCGTCTTTTATACAACTTCGATGTCGAAAACCACGTCATTTCATACCCAAAAGTAGATGTGTTCGAAGCCCCGTCTTGAGAAGATTTTTGACAACGAGTTCACTTTGGAAACGAGTGACGTGGAAGAACATACTCCCCTAACTGAGCAAATGTCCACCAGCCTTGTCATCATCTCAGAATAGAATTATGTTCCCACATCACACACACAGCCGACAAACATTCGAAGGCCACTTCTGAGCCGTTGGACTCGGCAGAGAACTGAACCAAATTTGTATTCCCGGCATAATCCACCTTCAGGTCTAATTCCAGACAAGGCAATCAAAGCATGGCTGGACAACATTGCTGTACAGATGTAGCGAAAAGTAGTTTGTCGGTTAATTTTTGGCATGAGAATAGTATGAACGTCGTTGCTGGTCACCCACCGTGCAAGTGCAGCGGTCCGCTTGAGGTCCGGCGGGTCGTTACCAGCGAAGCGCTGTGTTTGGAACGCGTTTCACTCCCTGTCTACTCTTGAGTATCTTCCACCATCCTTAGTGCTTACCTTTGCTACTCTAGTTGAGGTTTGGCACCTACTTGAGCTACATCTCATACCGAGAAATGGGGGATCCTCCGAGGTGGACCAGGTCAACACAGCTTTGGAATAACATAGCTTCGAATCTTCGTTTCTATGGAGTCTCAATCACCGTTGACTCAAAAATTTTATTTCTTTACTTTAGCAGATATTCCTTATTTCTTCACCTTCCACTGAAGTACTTCGTGTAGCTTTAATCCTTGACTTCAAAGTCTGGAAAGGAACAAGATCTCAAGCGTATCTGAGTGATTAGGAGCTTTTTCTGATTGTTACACTTGAGGGGATAGGGCATCATACTAGTACGGTTTTGAAGAGGTCATTTGGATGAGTAATCGTCTGGGAAAGTCTCACACTGATTTCTTAGCCTTTCACGACAAGATAAACAAGAGCAGAATGAGAGTGATTCTCACGGGATCGAAGGATGAACATGACTTGAGGATGATGTTGAAAAACCTGTGACCTCCCCAACAAACGGGATATGTTCTCCTTCTTCCCAGAGCTCCACTTTCTGGATTACGTGCTCCCCAAGATCACATCCTTTTGGTTCTACACCCATCTAGGAGTCATTGAGACTAAGAACAAAGAAAAGTTTGAGTTCCATGCTGTCCCTTTCAAGCAAAATCCCTACCGAAATAAGCAAAATAGGCTATACAGGCTTGCAAAGTCTTTGGACCGTCGGGGAGTGGAGAGAATAAAGAAACCACGCCATACTCTTAAAGATGACAGCAAGTACCATAATATCTTTCCTCTCCAACCCCTCCCCTCCTGTCATCCCCGTAAAGTTGTTGATGCACATATTTGACATAACAAAATGTCAAGACGGTCGTGTCGGAAACAACTTTCGAGACATGACTATCGGCACTTGTTCCCCGAACCAGTAAACATCAACTGATGAATGGCATGCCAGCAAGAGCCCGCACCAAAGAAGAAAGAACATGTCCATTTCCGGCTTACAACGAATTAGAGAATTGTTGATGAATCTACTTAAGGGCAGGAATGCTGACGTGCAATGAGAAAGCAAATAACTCTCATTTCGCCTCACAGATCCTCCAGAATCGTTGCGACTACTGTTCGATTGCTATTTTTAAATTGAAGGGCAACTCTTTTTCGTTTATTCAGAGGTCACAGCATTGTACGTATGCCAGCAATTTTTGTCTTTCATCTTGATCCAGCTGTATATTTAGCTCTGTCGTCAGAGTTGGTCCACTTGGCGTTACGGGCGCCATCATCCAGAAACTGGCAGGAACTTTCATAGACAGTGAGATACTAACGAGAGAAGGGGAGCTTTAGAAGACGTACACTTTCTAAGAATGACGTATAACAATAAAATTATAATAGGAACACGTTACGTCAGTACCCGACAGATTGCTTTGTATCCGTTTGTAGAGATATGATTCTAACCTCGGAGGGACTATATTAACCCAGTCGAATTTTGTTTCCGTTCAAAACAAAGGTGTTACATTATTATCATTATTAAATTATTACAAAGATACACAAAATGTCTTCATATCTTCAAAAGGAATGCAAATATTAAGCCTTTCATTATGGAATTGTACTTGGTTTCCAGGGCGAAAACGCCAATTCTCTAGGTTGTGCTCCCTAAAATGCTCACCTTATACTCTCTTTAAAACGTATTTCGTAAATGAATTTATTAGCATTTCTTCATAAAATGGGATCGTTTTAATTATACAAATGCCGAAATCAGAAAATTTTGAACATCGCATATCCTCTTAAACACCGTAATTTCCCCGCTGGCATGACGGTAATGGAGAAGATAGACAAGAACTTACAGCCACGTATCAAAAGTCAAAAAGTTTTGAAAAGCTTTGGGACATTTTGCCATGGGTCAAATTGTTTCAAGTTCATATTTGGCTAGTGCCATTCTACGCAAATCACCTGTAAAAGTACAGCTGAATTTTGTAGCTGAGGTCCAACAAAGAAGGCACGTACTGCGAGTCGCTCCCGGAAAAGCGTACATTTGCCAAAAATGTCCCTTTGTCGCTTACGCATCCAGCACCATCCAAAAACATATCGAAACTACTCATTCATGTCAATTGACACCCGAAAGGCAAAAAAAAATTAAAAGTTCAAACTGCGGCAGAAGATACATGAAACGGAGGACTTTTCGTCCCTCGAGAACCGTCAGCACATTCAAAAGGAATAGAGATTTGAAGATGAGGAAGGAAGGAAGGTTCCGTGGAAAAGTTAAGAGAAAGCCACTGAGCTCCGGGTTACTATTCTGTCGGAGTTCTATGCATTGTTCTCCCCTGATGTACACAGTTCGTACGCAAATATGAGGAGCTGTGTACTTACACAGCCTCCTTCGAGGATCCATTTCTTCAATACATTTTGACGAGACGACTTCAGACAGGAAGAAAGTTAGCAGTTCTTACGTGGATCCCCTTGCAGCAGCTTTAGCCTCGTTTCGAAAGACAAAACCCGTTGGATGAAAGGCCGTGATGATTGAAGCACTGGCTGGGAAGTGCGGCTAATAGTACTTATATAATAGATTGTCTCTAGGAACTTGATGTCACTTCCTTGCAAGAAATCGCTTATTAAGGTGGAGGCCATCATTACGGCACAGCACACTGGAGAAAAAAAAGTGCAGCAGCGGTTTCCTAAGTTACGTGCGGATGGCTTCTGCTTTAATGCGGATATCCACCTTCAGTTACTTCGCGGAAGTTAAAAAATTCTCTTCAGGAAGTTTTCTCTCATTGCAAGGGTTACCTGCATCAATAGAATTTGTGTAATCAATTCTTGGCGAGTAATCAAATGGCCTAAAACCTTTGTGGCCAGAATTAATCTTGTGGAAGTAACATTTTAGTAAATAAGCAACATTTTAGTACTCATTTATTCTATCCTTTCTAGAGGCCCTGTACGCATTCTGGAAAAAATTATTTTTTTCAGAAACTGGCAGGTAGACAGTTTCTTTTTTCTGACTTTTACTAATGCACTGCACGGTTGCAAAATGGTTCCTTCTGGAACTGCTGCCACGAAGGCTGCCTTGCAATAAATTGTTATTACAATATATTGCCATATGCAATAAATATTGTATATTACGAGACATATAACTTTTTGTAATTTCTATTGCGATTTCAATACATATTAGACTTCGAATTGAATTTTGCTCCAATATTGCTTAGCGTTGCTTTCCAAAATTACATATAAAAATTATTTAAAGTTAATAGCTTTGTATATTTGATGCCTTTTAATGTAAAAATGTGTTAACCAAAAAACATAGTTACATATAAAAACAGCCAAACTAGATATTTATCTTGGTCTTTTACAGAGTCTACTCATAAAACGTGAAATCACAGATTCAAAAATAATTTTGTGAAAATTTTAGATACAAAGCGTCCTATCATGAACCATATCAAAAATTTTTTTTTTGTTATCATTTTTGTGAAACATGCTTGTACTCTTAGAAATAAGATACGCTATATACAGTTTTAACAGAACCTAGAACTTTTTGTAACTATTAGTTGTTCCAGTTTGATTAATTTTCGTATTTAAGCGTTCTACATTTTTGTACAGACCTTTTTGTCGTCTGCTTTTGTAAAATATTTTGTTCGTCTGACTATTTTGTATGTGGATGGCTATGGAAATTATGTTTCAAAATAAGTCGGGTATTGCTACTTTAATTGCAGATTGAGAGCATTATTGTTGCAATTCATATCGAAGAACAAAGCTTAATAGAAAAAAATATTGCTTGTTGCATTCGCCAAATCATGATATTGCACTTTTATTTGTTGGGGCCCTGGCCGCCACCACATAAAGATTTTGTGTTCGATATTTACTTCTACCTTCCATTTCTTTCAAAACTTTAGCTTATACATAAAATTTTATTTGATACTCTCAATAACGTAAATACTTAAGTTGTTTTTGAAAGTAATCAATTTTGTAAAGCAAAACGCCCTAAGGAGGAATATTGCAAGATGCTATTTATAAGAGTTGATCCGGATGTCCGACCGGAACAACGTTATTATGACTACTTACTAGACGTTTTCTATTCTAAGCTCTATTACTGGATGGCCACTAGTGGGTTTGTAGGGCAAAATGCTCTTTTGAAATGTATTCGCGAATGCCATTCATATGTTTTGATCCGTTTTCGGTCAAATATCCTCGTATTTTCAGAGGCTGTTGGCTATTTGGCCCATATTTGATATTTCCAAACGATAGGTAGTGCGCATTGCACACCTGTTCAATAGCCCGCATTGGAGGATGCCCCCTGGCAAGGGACGGAAAGATTGCCACGTGTAGTGTGGTGGCCGGCAGTGCCGGATGACATTGATGTTTGCTTGATATTTTTGTTGGCCGTATATATAGTCTCAAGACCCCTGCCACTGTACGGTGAAGTAAACTTCCACGGAGGCCTTTAGCTCTAACTTGTCGCCGCTTGCGAACAATCTCAGCCCCATCGAGGGGAACGCCGCCGTAATACGGACTCGTTATCCAGCCTCTTCCGCCGAGGAATCGTTGGACCGTCGTTAGCGGTTATGTTTTCTTTGTTTTTGTTGTTGTTCCCGTCATGCGGCTCTTATTGTTCTGCCCTGTTTCCCAGGTTTGGCCCTGTTGTCACGGGACATTATCCTGCTCACCCGAGTCTGTATTCCGCTAGTGCGGCTCGTTTTCTGGATCATTTGATCCGCGCCATGGCTACGGATAGCTCTCGATTGTGTGCATTGTGGTGCAAAACCCGGTGACGGGAGACACACCTAAGGTGTTCTAAGCCTTGTCCTCTGATGAGGTAGACTCAGAAGAAGAGCCCTCTGTGCCACGGAAATGCGCGGGTGTAAGGCCGCCCGTGGTTCGGGATATACCTACAAAGGTAAAGAGAACGGGCCGTAAGACGGTGAAGGAAAGGGGCCGGAGATCGGAAACGTGTGAGACACGGTGTCCCGGAAGGGAAGAAGGGAAGGAAAGGGAAGGAAAAGAAAGGGGAAAAGAGGTGAAACCCGGAGGCGGGAGGTGCGACAAGCGGCAACAGACCCGACGGAGGGTGACGATGCGCACAAAGCCCACGCGGCTATGTTGTGTGTTAGGCCCACTCGGCAAACCTCAATACTGAGACGGAACACTACCAGTTACTGGTTTAGCAGACACCTGCAGAAATAGATAGTCCGAAGACAAGTGGCAGTAAGTAGTCAGTATACCTGATTAATCCGCCGTGGATGATATAAACGAAGCCGTACGCGGTGACCCTCCGGATGGAGTTGTGCACATCGCGAAGGCGAATAATATCAGAGCCTGAAACCGAAGTACCGGGTTACCTTTACTTGGTGGTGGTGATGGCCACGGAGCCATCACCTATATAGAACAGTACATTGTAACACTGATACAGCGAGGTCAACCAAGGCGTGGCCATATACGTGTTGCAGCTGTGCAGGCCCGCCTTGGCGGCCACTAATTACTAATATCTATTCTAGATCTTCGTGTAAACAGGACCAACCATCACGGGCGTACACGCGGCCACTGACAACCAGTTATGACATCAACACCTGCCAACCCGTCAGGGTGTCACCATCTGCCAAGCCAGAACTCCCTTCAAAAAGGGCCAAATGTCATACATAATTTCCTGTAGGGAAAACCGCAACGCGGAAGGTATGACTACCAGAATTCGCTGAGTAGCGCAAAGTGCATTGCACTACATGCATCATCCGACACCGTCTGCTACGTTGCTGATTCGCCCATTTCAACCTCCGTCTGCACGGCAGGTAGGGGTCACCCGGATTTGCGCTCGGCTTGTGCTTACCCTAACGGAGGGCTCTTGCTACTGATCTACTTTCTACAAGGGCAAGGCTGAGCACCTTGGGTGTTCCTTCCTCGAGGCAGCTGTTGCTCTTGCCACGCGGGTGGATTCGCACCACAAGTGATCTCCCGACTTAGAATCGGCTTCATCTCCGTGGTTGCCCACGTTCTTTGGGTGTCTGCGCGTTGTTTGGTGCCCAGTCGTTGGGAGTATCCGCTTTCACGGTTTGTTCTATTGCCCATTTAATTGGGAGTCGCTCTGGCTTATTACGTGGCCGACCTCATCGGTGGACAAAATCCTCCCGCCGTAAAGAGGGTCCCACGAAGGCAGCTTCTGTGCCCGGCTCGTCCGGCCAACAGGGTTCGTCCGGCCTCCCACAGTCGCTACCGCCACTTCCCAAGGACGTCTTGGACGTCCCGGGTGCGGATAAATCAAAGCCGGTTTCGCAGGGTGTCCGTTCCGATAACGGTTCCCCACCAGCTCGTGGACCCGCTAAATCTGCGGCAGCGGCAAAATCCGCTACTGCGCCTGATGCTCGGACGTCGAGGTCCGACTAGCCTACTATTTAGGAACTGCAAGCGCAAATTCGCATCCTGCAGAATTCCCAGGTCACGCTCATCCAAAACTTGACCGAACATCGGCAGAAATTGTACGCTGCCGATGATCGGAGTGTACCGCAAGATGTCCGTCTTTTACGGTCTGACGTTAACCAGGTCATGGAAGACCGAAAGGTGTCAGCTGACCTGCACGCGCAGGCTGTTGAACGCCTTAACCGCTTGGCGACCCTTCTGAAGACGGTCGAGCAACCTCTACTGGCCGACGCTGCTGTGCCGGAGGTTCCGGTGTCCGAACGTTTTCGGCACTCGCGACGCGCTTCTCCGGCCGCCCGCTTAAAAAGAGGGTGGTCAAAGTTGAGCTCGACTCATCTTCTTCATCCTCTGATGAGGCCGAGGCCCCACTTGGGGATTTGTCATCGGAGTCATCGGACGGCGACGACGAGCCGCGTCATCACCGCTCTTTCCGTTCTCGGGCTACTATCGCCACAAAAGGCGCTGCGCCAGGCCGTACGAAGGGACGGAGACACCCCAGGTTGAAGGAGTTGAAGCCGACCGACTTACACTATCGGAAGTTGCTATCGTACCGGTACCACCGGCTGGAAGACACTAAGCCTCATGAGCCCCCACGTGAGAAAGGAAGCGTACGACCCCATTTAGAAGAGATGGAACTGATGCTCAAGCCCCACAAGTTCTCGAGAGAAGACCCAATCATGGTCTTGGACTTTCTAAGCCGCTTCGTAGCGGAAGCAAATACTCATCGAATGGGCGAAGATCAAAGGTATATCGCACTGTCGTATTTCCTGACGGGTATAGCCCAGGACCAGTTCAATTCGATCCGCGGTTCGACTCGTGCCTCTGAAGGAAGAGTGTGCTGCTAGCCGGAAGCTATCCAGTACCTTCTCCGGTCCTATTCAACTGGCAGCGCAATACAGGGCGCAATCCTCTCGCTGAGGGACACGAGACAACAGCCGACGAGTCGGAAACTGTCTACTCCACGTGCCTCAATAAGGCTTTTCACCGCTGTGGAAATATCCACTGTGCGGCAGAGCAATGTACCATATTCATTGATGGCTTGGACCCGTCCATTAGGACGCTCGTTGCCCGACATCGGGAAAATCATCGCCGGATTTCGTATCTGGAACTCGTGCACTTTGCCCAAGCAGAGGGTGATGCCCCCCGAGCGTTTACGCGAATCAAATCGCGGACGCGTTGTCTTGGTGTCTTCCCCTTAGAGTAGCGAGACTCGTCTTTGCCTCTTTCTCGAGGTTCAGCCCCACAGAGATATGACAACTTGCAGTTGCTTCAGGACGATTCGTCTATGCCGACTTCGGAACTTCCCTCCACGTTGAAGCAGTCTACGGAACGTTCGGACGACGCTCTGTACGCCGGCAATCATGTCCCGGCTTTGCGCGTGCCGCAGGCTGGCGGTTATCGCAATTAATGCCCCGATTGGAGAGACCCGTATCCTCCACGGCAGAAACGTCGGACGCCAAACGCGGATCTTCTTCGCACTCTGATTTGTCATACCTGTTACAGGCCCGGACATATCGCTCCCAATTGTCTATTGCCCATACGAGATTTCGCGCAAATCATACCTCACTATGAGTCATTATCAGCCGCTGAGCGGGAACGTGTTCCCGACACATTGAACCCCCGTGCGAAGGCTGTAACTCATCCTGAGAAACAGGAAGTCCATCCCCCATTGGGTTGCAACACAGCCGTAGCTGCGGGCTCTTCAGAACCGCAGAATAGTGGCAACGTTCAGCAAAACTGAGTTCGGGAGCCTCCCGCAATGGAGCGGCATGTCCGACACCTTATTCGGCCTTGCCGAGGGCTGAGAGGCCTCGCTCCTTGGTCACTATCTTGACAAGGAAAGTGGCCACAGAAGACGTGGATTATGAACGCCGTGGCGTTTTGCGTCGTCCGTGGATACGGTCTTGCAACAGTCGGATTCCGGATCGAATCATGGTCATGGCGAAACGAAACTATAATGTTTTCGCTGATCTGGGTGTATCCGACCATTACATGGTTCGGCAGTTATCCGTTCTTGACCCGGGTTCTGGTCCAAACGTTTTTGTTCAGTCGCTAGGGCCGCCACAACTGCGGTCTCGAATTCGCGCTGCGCCGCTTGTAGATAGAGCGGATGCGAACAAAAGGCCAATTTCAACGGTGGGAGTCATTGACCTGGTCGTCAGGCTGGTCGTCGTGTTGTCCAACTAAAGTTCTTGGTTTGTAAGCAGTTGAACGCACCGATCAACTCGAATGCGACTTTTGCGACCGCTTTGTCGAAGCAATTCGACCGCGGCGGAGAACCGTTGAAGGGGATGACGGCACAGTGATACCGATTGTTCGGCGACCCCCTCTACGGGCTAGGAAGAAGCAAGTTCCGTTACTGGCCGCTCAACAACCATTGGCTGATGCTCGTTGGTTTACGAAACTCCGAGTCGCTCGATCTCTTTGAATTCCACCCGAATCGCAAGTCTGGGTCACGGTCTCTTCCGGAAAGTGCGGTCTACAGGCTGAACAGCCGTTGCCTCAACTTTTTGAGAGGTAAAATCTTGCCGTCGCTAATGGGATTGTGCTCGTGGACCCTGACAAACCTTTTCAGATACTGGTTGCTAACTTTAGCTGCACTCATATGGTTTTGGTGAAAGGCCAAGGTATTGGTTCTATGCTTCCACGTCCTGTGGCTATCGTGCCTACTCAGGTCTCTATAGCCGAAGTTCTCGGATTCCTCGAAGCTGAGGAGGGAACGGGGCAGCGGACTGCTCCGTCAATCATGATCGGCCCGAAAAATATGTCGGGAAAAGCTATGCCGACTTCGTCCGGCGCGGAAGTTCCGAACTCGTCGGGAGTCGCAGTGCCGACCTCGTCGGATAAGCCTGTATCGCCTGGTTCTGAAAAGAAGGACCCCGTACAGGAGCTTGAGTCCCCGGACTTCAGTCACGTCCCGGAGACTCACTGTGATAAATTACAGTAGATGATACGTGTGTTCACGCCCATGTGGGACGGTTCCCTTGCTACAATTGCGATTGCAGAACATCGGATTGATTTGCTTCCGAACACTCGGCCGATTGCGCAACACCCTTAGAGGGCCGGGCCGACAGCTTGGGAAGAGGAGAAGGCTCAAGTTGAGAAAATGCTCCGCGCTGGAGTCACTGAAAGGGCTCAATCCCCTTGGGCATCGCCGATCGTGCTCGCGCCCAAAGCTGATGGGTCGTGGCGATTTTGTACCGACTGGTGCAAACTAAACGCGGCTCCGTTCAAAGATGTCTACCCCATCCCGCGGATGGACGAGTGCATTGACTCGCTAGGTAGCGCAAACATTTTCACGACTCGCTAGGTAGCGCAAACATTTTCACCACCCTCGAAGCGAATTGGGGCTATTGGCAAGTTTTCGTAAGGGCAGAGGACCGTGATAAGACGGCCTTTTTTGTCATCAGGGACTGTACCGGTTCACCCGGATGCCTTTTGGGCGAACGCGCCTGCCACTTTTCAACGAGCTGTGGATATTTTGCTCGCCCGCTTCAAGTGGAAGAAGACCTGCCTGGTTTACCTGGATGACATCATTGTCTTTTGCAGGAATCTGGACGAGCACCTAGTCCACGTGCGGGATGTAAGGCGAATCCTGCTCGACGCACGCATAACACTCAAACTGAAGAAGTGCGAGTTCTTTACCGATACTTTCAAGTATCTCGGCCACATCATCCGTCCTGGACGGCTTTCAATAGACGAAGTGCGTGTGAAATCCCTCAAAAAGGCGGATCATCGCGTACTCAGACCGAACTCCGATCGTTTCTCGGCTTGTGCAATGTTTATCGTCTCTTCATCCCGCACTTTGCGGATATCGCAGCTCCGTTGAACGAATTTGAACGAACTCCTTCGAAAAGGCCAGCCAGTCAAACTGGAACCGCTTGACGACCGTCAGTCTACGGCTTTTTCATCGCTCACTGATGCGGTGACGTCGCCACCGATACTATCCCTACCTAGGGCTGGATTGCCGTATACGGTCTATACGGACGCGAGCAAACTTCAGATTGGTTGCGCGTTGTTTCAGACGTCTGCCAATTTGTTATTGGTCAAGAAGCCTCAACGATCACGAGAGAAACTACTCGGTGCCTGAAAAGGAATGTCTGGCAGTGGTCTGGTCGTTCCAGACCCTACGACCCTACTTAATGGGGAATCTTTTTGTTGTTCATACCGATAATTCGGCCTTGCGCTGGCTTCTCTCCATTACAGAGCCTTCTGGCCGCCTAGTGCGGTGGCGTCTCAGATTGTCAGAGTTTGACTTCGAAATCAAGTACAAAAAGAAACTTCTGAACACGCAGGCTGACCCGCTTTCTCATCTTCCTACTGCGGCCGAAGGGATGCCAGTTGATGATCTGGACGTGCCTTATTTTATGATAACGGACTACGAGAGCGATGCCGAAGAAGAGTCGGAAGGTTGGGACTTGTATGACGCTGTCCTAGCCGTCTCTGACGCTACGCTCGTACCGGGTTCTTTCGTGCCCATTACTTCGGAGGAGCTCATTCAGGAACAGCACACTGACCCATTCTGTACTGGGATTCGTAGCCGTCTGAACGGTAGAGCTGACGTGTCTTTTGTCGAGAACGACCAAGAATTCTTAATCCGAACTGTCGGAGACACGCCGCAGATTGTGGTCTCTCACTCGCTTCAAGCACGAGTCTTGCACCTGTCGCACTATGCGAAAGTGTCAGCCCACCTGGGGGTCGAAAGATGTACTATACCCTCAAGAGGGACTTCTACTGGCCAGCAATGGCACTCGATGCCTATGCCACAGTGCGTGGTTGTTCTGATTGCGCGAAGAACCACGTCAAGCTGCGGAAATACTCGAAAGAGCTAGTGCTTTTCCCTGCTAGGGCACCGCTCGAGTTTGTTGCCATCGATTTACTCGGCGAGTTCGTACGGATACGCCAGGGTAACCGGTTTCTATTGGTTATAGCCGACCGCTTCTCTAAGCTGGTTCGGACTGTGCCTCTTACGAAGGTTACCGCTAGTGCGGTCGCGCAAGCTTTTGTTACACACTGAGCGTTTGTATACGGACCAACGATTGATCTGCTGTCGGATAACGGACCGCAGTACGCGGTTAAGTTCTTTCAAGATGTCTGCCGAATTCTCGACATTAAGAACTGGTTACTACAACCTACCATCCGCAAAGAAACGGCCAAGTTGAGCGCTTTAGCACAATGTTAAACACAATGTGGACATTCGTTGCGGATCATCCTTCGGACTGGGATCTGTACACCGACGCGGTGACATATTTCTACAATACGCAGGTTCATCGCACTACACGGATCTCGCCGTTCGAGCTCGTTTTGTCACGCATGCCACCTTTAGTGGTCATTGAGCCTCGTCCAAAGTTGGATCAATTTCCCTCGCCAAGCTTGCACAGAGAAGCCTGGAAGGAATGGTTGAAGAGGATTATCCCGCAGGTTGGGCAACATATCGCTAAGGCACAGGCCGCGTACAGGCGTAACTTTGACCGAGGGTGTGCAAGAATGCCCCTCATATTCGGGCTGGTGACTACGCATTCATACGTAAGATACATTACAATCCGGAGAAGGAAAAGCGACACAAGCTTTCGCCGATTGCGGATGGTCCTTACAAGGTTATCGCTACGACCGACACCACGGTAGTCTTGGATGTGGAAGGCTGGCATGAGCGATTTTCGCGAGATCGTGTCGCGCCTGCGCCAACGCCTGCTACTCAGGAACTACAGCCGAATTCGTCGGGAGACGCAACATCATCTGCACCGGAAGCCGTCGAGACGGATGGGCACACGGTATTTTCTGTGTTGCCGCACCCTACTCGTGGGCTTTCTGATTTGCCGCACACTTCGGACTCAGCTGTGCCTACGTCTTAGGACAAGCTACTCACATTGGGAGTCGAGTTCTGGCCCCGAAGGGGATTATCAGCGCCCGCCCCGTCGCCTCACCTGAGGAGGGGGAGGGGAAACCTCGTTCTCTGTCGTTTTCGCCGTCTGGCTCGGAATCGCCTTTGCAGGCTCCGAAAATGGAGATGCTACGCCTTCGCTACGCAACCGGCAAGACCGGACAGGCACGATGTTACAAGAGCTGATACCATCGCCTTGCGTACGGGAGACATGCCGTTGCTACCGGAGACGCTCAGTTCGGTGCAGGATACACAGCCAAGTTCCCCGGAACAGAGCCATGTCGATGGCGACATGCCGTCACCGATGGACGCTCAACGCGGAAGCAGTGCTGTCGTGAACAATGCCGGACTGCCAGGACGAAGTAGGGTTAAGGGTTAGGATCATCAATCGGCATTTAGCTGAGATGCCTAGCGATGTTGGAACAAAACCCCAGGCAAACCTTCCGTCATACAATTCTCATTGGTTTTTCCGTATCTCAGCTATTTTTCGCATATGTTCAAGGCATCTTCAATGCATTGAATGTTTTAGAAAAAATGATTTCAGTAGATCCTCGTTGGATTTCCATGCACTGAACATTCAATGACGCACGACTTGGCCTAGTGAAAATATATAGCCAAAGGATTGAAAATCCTACGAACATCGAATTCAATTTAATTGCACGGGCTTTCGCTGGATAGGGTGCCGGACCTAAGAAGGGATGATACAGAATAGAAGAAAACAATGCCAGTATTTCTGACTTTGCTGCCACATTCTGGGTCGCATATCTATCTGAAAGTAATGGGCACAATGCTCCTTATCCCCAGATCGATAAATGATTTAAAACTCGGATTCTGCTAGAAAGTCCAACAATCTTGTAAGTATTCCGTAAACGTCCTTCTTCTGAAGTACACATCTCAAACCTTGATAGTCCGTCATCAATGTGAAAGGCTCTGAGCGTCATCAGTACATTCTGAACTTCTTCAATGCGAAGATGGAAGCTAATGCTTCTTGCTCGCCTACTGAATACCTCATTTCGGCGGCATTCATCGTTCTTCTAGAATACTGAGCTAGATAAAACATGCCACCATAGTTCTTTTGAGCTAGCACAGCTTTGAGAGCCACGAGGAGACATCTGTTTCAACACGACAGGGGGCATAAAAGTCGGGGAAAGCTACAGCAGAAGTCTTTCTTAGCTTCTTCTGTAACTAAGTAAAGTTCTTTAACATTTCATCATTGATCAATGGTTTTAATTCAATACAATTCAATACAAGATTAAGTTTATCGAAGTTGAGGCATGCAACACTACCGATATCTCGGCCAAGTGAGTGATGGAACGCCGAAAGTAGACAGCAAGACTGAAAAAAGTTCTGAGCTCTGCAGTAGGTGCGCGAACAGGGGCATTTTGATTTGCCTCGATCTTCTTCGTGTCTACCAAGACACCATCACCATCAACTGCAAGGCCAAGCAACTCAATCATGCTTTGAACAAATTCACACTTGGAGATTTCGAGCTTCAGCCCATGCGAGTGTGGAATATCAACATAGATGGAGATTCCATTCCCTGAAAGGGCGGTAGTACCGATTTTCTGTAGATGTTTCGACAGTATAGTGGGAGTGCACGATCATACGATTGTGTGAGCTACACTGCACACAGCTATCAAGAAGCTTTGAACACTGCATTGCAGGGCATATCAGGCTTTCCACTGAGTTTTCAAAGAGATCTTGACATGGTTCCCACCATTCACCGCATGACATAAACTTTTGCGCCAATAAAAATTATTGATTCACTCCATCGAAAAAATTAGATTATTGTTCCAGGAAACGTCGTCGGAAACGGTACAGAACAATTTTTTTTAGGGACTGTAACCATGTGGTTAAAGCATGCATTTTAATTTAGCGGTGAAAACCGAAACGTTGGAATCCTCAAAAACAGTATAGGGCAAATGAAGCAATGAATTTTTAATGTTTCCGAACATGATTGCATTGATGCTGTACCAATATCAAGGTAAAAGAGGTCCAGTATTGTCCTGCTCCACTTTGCTGACTTATAAGTAGTTAGACCAGTAAAGAGCTGAACCTTAGAGAGCTGTGATTGATCTGAAGGTGACGTGTGGAACGAAGAAGTGCCTATCAACTTAATGTGAGTAAAGGTGCATGTATTGTTCTCATGTATATATAACTGAGAAAAAGGCCTTTATATGCAATTAATCGTTGCGTGTGGGAAGACTGCTTGTTTTGGCTGCGAAGGTGAAGTCAGAGGTCATGTGTCCAAGTCTCGATGGGGTCTAAACAAAGAAATAAAAGGAAACAGAAAAGCTCAGAATAGAGCAAAATCCAAATTACGAAGTGTACATCTGTACATTTTCTAAAGGTGTCTACATGTCTCCCGAGCCTCATTTTTGAACTAAAGATTAGAAACGATGGTTTTTCTGAAAATAGTACATTGTCGAAAGAAACTATAAAATTGTATTTTAATTCTGCTCGCACGGTACCAATGGAATGCCATTGGTTTATTAGATATTCCACCAATAATATTCTATCTACAGGGTGTAGGGATTCCAATCGTACGAGTCACTTAGGGTGGGCGATTTCACTACGTTTGCGCCCAAAAAAACAAAGCAGAGGCTGTCATTAGCGGCGTTCAATGTGACACTCTGCCAGAAACTCGTGCGAATTTTTTAATTAACCAGCAGCAGCAGCAGCAGCAGCAGCAGCACCAAAGCCGCAACCCGACTGGCTGTTGCGCGCCACTTGGCCTTCGGACAAACTCTCTATCTTGCGCTTCCCGTGCAGGTGATTCAGGGCTTCACTACAGCATGACAGCACACGAGTATCCGAAGGCAAATTATTTTCTACCATTCCTAAGGATTGAAACTGGTATTAATGGAGACACCGCTTGCGAAATAAAGGAGGAAACGTAAGATTGTGGCCCCAAAAATCTGCCATTCAAAATCAAACTTTTAATTCATATTGGCGCTAATGGGTACTAAGCGAAGAAAAGGTCATCCACGTGTACGAAGTGGACAACTGCTCACTCTAATTGACCTCCTCAGCCTCCAGGTCCATGACTGGACCAGGAGCCGAGGTGTTAATATTAGACGCTTCCTGGTCCATCGCCGGACCTGAGCAACACGTGTGAAACTCATGCTGCTGACGGGCCAGAGGACTGTGCCCAATCACACGGTATTCGACCAAATGGTGCCCGCGGTGTCCACATTGCGCCGCACAGAAGCCAAGATCTCCCCCAGGTAATATCAATTCCAAAATTCTTGCGAAACATCCATGTGATTCATCCCCAAGAAAAACTGCTGAAATAGATTGTATTTATTTTTTTCGATGGAAATTTCAATGTATTCTCATTTGAATGGAATGAACTGCACGCAGAAGTCAAGTTAGATTAGCATTTGATTTTCGGTAGATTTTTCATTCCTTTTTCAATTGATTGTCATTCAGACTCCCTAAGAGAATCGTTTCGGCGTGGAGTGAATACGGGTTGTGCACGGGTTTATTTAGAAAATTACGTTTTCAAAATCGGGATGTGCACGGACGGTGCACGGGGTAGATTGTAGTTTTGAACACTTAATTTTCTAAATAAACCCGTGCACGCCCCGTACACACCCCTTGTCTTCCTTCTAGAGACTCCAGAAAAAGATTCAAAAATTTACAAAATGACGAAAATCTGTTTGGACGCAACGAATCTGGACCTTTCTACTGAATAGGTAACTAACTGGGAACGAATAAGTACTGAAGAAATGCCGAAGACTTTACTTAGAAGATGATGAATTTTATCTTTGTACGACACGTACGCCAGCCAATGACGCCGACAGATGTGGATACTCTCAAGGACTTTGGCACTTAATGCTCTATCCTTGGGAAAAGGTAGGGATAATAAGACAGTAGTCGCTTAGGGCACCGGGAAATCCTTCGGCACTTCTTACAATCCGCTGAATCTGCTCCGTGTTCTTCTTCTGCTTAAACATTTCGTTTTCGCGTGTTCTGCCCCTGACACTCCTTAATTACCTTTTCATGCACACTCTACGTGGCTCATCGGCAAACAGGCACACGCCGACAAGGCGCTCTGCAAGTAATGCCCTTTGCCGCGAGAGAGATAACGACGACTTCCCTCTCTTCCTTCCCTCTTTTAGGTGGCATTTTCAGACAAAAGGACCAAGCAGTAGCTTCACCTGCCCTTCTGATCCCAGCGCAATTCCTGTAAAACCCGTCCAGAATCTCGCGCCTCATGAACTCCTCCTCTGGGGAGCTCTTCAAGAGGGAGTAAGGTCGGGTGGACATAGGTAGAATCTTCCCTCGTTAATCAGCCAAAGCCCCCGCAATGCGTGCAGGTACTCAGAGCTTTCTCACAGCTTATCTACAAGTTGGCCTGGCAGCTGGGAACCGGCCGGCCGGTGCATGAGTTTACTGACATCCCGTGTCAGCAGATGTGTCCGGGGCACTGTGCACCAACGCCAGCTCAAGACCTTCTAGAGGACGATGTGGCAATCGGTATGAAAGCCGATAGATCGTGCTCATCGACGTCCCGGGATGAGCCAAAAGTCTCCATACTGTCCTTCAATCCTAGATAAATGCGCATCAGAATCCCCAGAAGAAACCAGTTGCAGAAACCTCCATTGCCGATGTCACGATATTACAAGGCCCCAGGCAAAACTTTCCGTCATAGAATTCTCATTGAATTTTCTGTATCTCAGCTATTTTCCACTGATGCTCAAGGCGTCTTCAATGTTCTAAATGTTTTAGAAAAATTGATTTCATTAGATCCTGGTTGGATTGTGATGCAATAAATATTCAGTGACGCACGATTTGGGCTAATGAAAATAGGTAGCCCAAGGATTGAAAATCCTATGAACATCGAATTCAATTTAATTGCACGAGTTTTCGCTGGTGGCGAAACAGGGGAAGCATTGGCCCTTTTTCTTATCTGAGAAAAACTTCAAGCCTCACAAGATCAGGCCATCCATGTGGTGCAAACCACCGGAGGAAAAGACCGCGTCGCGGTAGAGCACCCCAGCGAAAACTCGTGCAATTAAATCGAATTCGAAGTTCATAGGATTTTCAATCCTTGGGCAGTCTACGTTCATTAGGCCTAGTCGTGCGTCATTGAATGTTCAATGCATCAAAATCTAACGAGTATCTACTCAAATCAATTTTTCTAAAAACTTCAATGCATTGAAGATGCCTTGAACATCTGTGAAAAATAGCTGAGATACAGAAAAATCAATGAGAATTCTATGACGGAAAGTTTTGCCTGGGCATCCAAAGGGGGTTCAGACCTGCTCCCTTGCGGGTAGGTCAGCGGTAGAACCCTCCGATAGGATTTGCGCTAGCCGGGTGTAAATCCGGGAAGCCCCGTGCCGAACCAGCGGTCGGAGGTGGGGGAAAGAATCGGTACGTCAGCCCACGATGTGGGAATGCCACAGCGTGTGGAGTAAACCGTGTAACGGTTGAGCGATCCGGAGAATATCCG
>JASCIV010000867.1:0-11029 GCA_030374735.1 Gracilaria caudata
GCCGACCACCTATGCGAGTTTAGGGACCTCCCGAGTCCGGGCAGCGGTCGGTGCGCCGATCGCTGGGACGAGTTTAACGACATCCCGGGTCTTTTCTCGTGTTCATTGTCCCTTCTCGCTCCACCGCTTGTTTCATGAGCATGTTCTACACACATGACTGGCCATGCTAAACGACTGGTGCAAATACGACCTTCTTCCATCCGATCAAGATCCTGGGTGAAACGCCTTCAATGGTCTTCAGAAGTCGATCTGCAGCCCCTTCTCACGTACTGTGTATGTTGTCACGCGTCGAAGCATCCATCATCGCTCTGTAACTCACATCATGAAGTCCATCGTCTTTTCAACAAATTCTTTTCACCTCCTTTGCCTTTCTACATCTAACGAGCACTCCTCAATCGCAGTAATACTCCACCATTCCTTGTCCTGGTGCCACATACATCCGGACCTTGAGTGTACTAGCCCCAACGCTGATCTATTGCGTTGCCAGTCCCTGTGCAGTCGGAGAAACATGCATGGAGACTTCTTAGGACGCCGAATGCGTTTTCAGTTCGTGCGCCGCCAACTCCTGACACGAAAGCCTTGCCCACTCAACCCTCAAGAGGGTCTCGGAGCTCGACAGTGTTTCTGATGAGTTTTGCATTGAAATGCCCGGCAGTCCGGAGTGTACGGTATACTAGCTGTGCCGCACTTTCTTGCTCGGGCGGCTGCCATTGTGTTATTACCCCCCTCTTTCTGCAATGTAGACCGGCTGCCGAAAGGCAGCCGTGCCCCCTCTATGGGTTCGAAACCAAGGCTAGTGATAGCTCTTGTGGCTTTGAGCCTTTTAGAAGAGTTCTGCCCTAAAAATTCAAGCCAGTGTGAAGTTTTGTGCAGTCTGGCAGAGAAATCAAAGAACAAAGTGCGGGCCCCTACTGTTACCTACCGCCTTTCAGACTAAATCGTACATCATGTGATTTGTTAATCGGAGGTAGAAGAGGCACGGTCAGCTTCAATCAGAAACTACCTGGGTCGTTCTCCACCACTTCCACATCTTCTGCAAAAGATAGGTTCACATGTCGTCGTCTCTCCAGTAGATCAATCACATGAGTCCGGAATGTGTTTGTAATCGTAAACCAATACCAAAATGTTTTCAACGAACGGCTCAAAGTCCATTGCAAAATCGGCAGAAGTTTGTAATGGATGCTTAAGACACAAGTCCTGAAACGTTGACCATTACACTTTGCAATGATCATCGGAAAGTGTTTCCGTGGTACAGTACGTCAGTCGAAATATCGATACAGTTGTAGTCTCTACAAGTGTACCGATATGGTGAGCCGCAATAATCATAGTTCACCCCACTTCGAGTGCAGCCATCACGTACAATAATCGACTACAGCCTCAAAGCACCACACGTACCTTACTTTACGTTCATGATCCCAACCCCTGTCTGTACACGAACGGCGTTCACTACATTAAGAGTCCGTCTTTGAAGCACAGAGCGCTCATGATCATGAAAACATATGTGCTGCCCCTTCCTATCGATTTCAGTGTGTCCTCCGTATTTTCCAGTAGAAGGCCATTTCGAACAGTGCTGCAGCTAGAAACATGTTGAACTCTTGAATTACTGTTCAAGTAGCCTCCATTTCTTTGCTCTGTCTGCAAACCCAAACCATTGCTCAAAACCAGGACTCTTGGATAACTATTGGGAAGTACAAGGGTATTGGGAAATTTGTTCGGTCAGCTTTGGATTCTCCCACTGTACACATACATGTTTACCAAAATCACTTGTCAGCCCGCTTTAAATGAACGAAATAATTTGGTCGACATCAGCTACACTAATCTGTCAGTGGATGTGATCGGCATCATCGAAAGACTCGATGAGCGTGGACGGCATGTAATCTATTACCGATAGAAGTGATTCATCGTCGGGTTCATGTCATGATCCGCCCTTTGGACTCTGTGGACATCATGTGGTAACACGTGCTCTGCCACGAATGGAAAATGATCGTGGTTGCATAGCGGACCTACCTTTTCTGGATCCACATTGCCATGCACATACAGATACTGTGGCACTTGTCTCCAGAGATGGCAGTCTGGTGATATATAGATAAGACTCGACAAGTCAACATACGGAAATAAGCGTCTGCATGCCATAATGTGACTCTCGGCTTTCTCTGATCTTCTAACATCTTCAAAAGAAATAAAGGCTTTAGAAATCAAAGACAACGGTGGTACTGGAGTGAGTTCTGTGCTGGATTTACAATAAAAGAACTTGGTATGCTGGCTTTTAACGGTTGCATAAAATAGTTGAGGAACGAAAAAAGTTTTATAGGCGACAACGACCTGCCCTGAAAATACTCTTTATGTGCGCAAATGAACTGTTGCTCCAGCTTTTTTCTACATTATATTGATATATGGACTCCAAGCAAAAAGTGTCAGTCGCAGCTAAAGCCTTTTTGTTTGGCAGCGATATCTCGAGCCTTACCTTATGTGGCTGGAAGAAAGTGGGCATGGTCGTTGTTAACGTTGACTTCATATAGGCTTCGATTTACTTTGATATGACATCCTTTTTGGATTCAACCATAAAACACAAACTGCACTTCTAAGCTGTTTGTCAAGAATTGAAAAGTTTCATCAGAGGCTTTTAGCTTCGTTGATGTGCGTCAATGCAACGTTGACTGTTTGACCGAGACAATGGTAATAACTTGGATTCCAAAGCGGTCTGTTTGTCGAGAACGGTAAGGTTGTGAACGGATGGTAAACGCTATCCCTGTATCACCTTTGTACTACTAATGGTACGCGCACGCGATCTGATGATGCATTCCACTGTCGGTCTCGAAACTAGGAATTTTGTACCAAAACACACGATTATGGGGACAAATGCGCCGTGATGCCTCCGCTCTGTAGTAACATCCTGCGTGGCACATCACGTGAGACACGTGACGCCGTTACAGACGTCGTTACAGGACCTGGTGTTGTTGTATGGAACATTTGAGTAATACACGTGCAATGCGTTCGCATCGACGCAGGCGCCGTCAGCGAGAAGGCTTCTTTATCATTTCTAACTTCAAACTCCCTACAATCAGAGTGAAACAGTCTATCTCGATTAGTCATAATGGTCATAATGGTCATGATGGTGGTGATGGTGATCATGGCGGCGTCGGTGCGGAACCACATGCTTCACTGCAAGCGCTTCGTAGTGATGATGGGAGACTTCCTTTCCGTCATCACTGACGTAAATGCGATGATGCTGCGGATAGATCTTACCCGGTATTATCTCATGGTCTTCTCTGGCGCGTCCGACGAACAACGTATTACCACTCTTCGTACAACCACCAGCAATAGCACCAAATGGAGTCTTGCCATTTTCCATTCTCACCCATTTCAGCATATCAGGTTCGTCACAAACCAGTAAATCACACGACGACCTGAATGTGTGTTCCTTTCCTCCATAGGGTACCTTTGCTATTCTTCGGCTGGGGTAGAACTTTCCGATACAAAGCTCTCCTTCCACGACTGCTCGAGCAATGTAAAACGGGTCCCCGTTGTATCTTCGTCCACCTTCAACAAGGTGGCTTGGCAGATCATCAGATTTGCTATGAAAGTGCTGCCAGTACATGTGAACCATTGCTAGAAAGGATATGAACAGAAGGCGTACGACGGTAACTTGGATACGTTCGGAGTAGGGGGTGTTGGGATGGGGACGTCGGCGGGAGGAGGGGGGAGTGTGAGGTTGAGGACAGAAGCGAGTGACACGGCGAAGCTGAAAAACGGCGGGTGGATTTCTTATATAGTGGTAAACAGCAGCAGAATAACTCGAGACTTGGCCTAGGTTGGGCTCGACCTTTTTTTTTTGGACATCGTTTGTTGGTTATTCGGTTACGTCGTAGAACAAGTTGGCGCATTTTGTATCTTCAATGCATTTCATGATTGGCTCCAGGTTCGGCAAATGCAGCTTTGTAGCAGCAAAGCGAGCTTGTTGCCTGCAGATGGAATGGCACCGCCACCGTGCCTATCAACATTGTGCTTTTCCCCTCTGGGTTACACGAATACTGTCGTCGTAGATGTAGTTCGTCTCCCGACTTGTGTGAGGCATACTTCAGCGACCCGTTATCTCGATAAAGGGTGGTTCTTAGCGTTCGGGACAAACTTACCACTAGCATCAACGACGCGCAGAGTGCGAGAACGCTATCGGAGAGATGTTGGAACTGATAGCGTTTGACGGCCGAAATACCCTTGTATACAGTGCCAACTGCGCAGAGCCTACTGTATTCATGTCACAGCACCGACAACACTTCTCAGCAGTGACGGTGGAATAGCGCGTGGGGGTGTGCACTCCGTTGCATCATTCTGTGAGCTGTGTATGAGACTCCTACAGTTTAAAGCCAATGCAGTGTCGAAATTCTCGAAAAGCTCGTGTGGTTGTGGAGTGAATGACGTGTTTCATCAATGAAACCACGTTTGGGACACGAATGGCGCGTTTGGTTTGAAAAATCTGCCGGTCTCGAGACGACAACAAACTGTTAACACGCTCTAGAAGTGCGTCATAATTGAGATGATGAAAGGATCCGCGTGTCGTCTAGTCATGCAGTCGGGGATCGGGTCGCTATGCAAAAGGAGGCACCGGTCGACTTAGGCTGTGCCTCAACGATCTGCTCATCATTCTTATGTAAAGAAGCCGTGCGAGAGTCGTAAGCCGACAGCGATGAGGCAGCTCAGGAAGACGAAGGCAGCAGAGTACAGCTTCGTGAGGGTTCGCGACCAAGTGGCTGCGATGTTCGAGAAAGCCTATCTACTGCATCGGCGCCGTTATATATCAACCGAACCTTTACAAGAGTTGCCTTGAGTCATACGTACTGACCTATCCAATCGACGGGCGACACTGTTCTTCATGTATCGTTTCAATACCACACTTTTGACAGTTCAGCTTGTTACAGGCAAGCTCAATAATGCAAAACAATCACGTCGCCAGGTCTGTTCATTGCTCTGCGCTCCAATGCACCTAACGCTCGAGTATTCACCGTTCGGGCCAATTCTGAAGTGAAGTAATAAACTGCGGTCAGGCCCACTCGTTTCAACTAGCCGACAGCGCCCCTTCTCCCACAACTTTTGAACACTAAACACCATGTCGCAACAGCAGTTCAGAACAAGAACAGCGCGTGGCATGACGTGGGCCATCACAAGCATACTGGACAGTGGATGGCGTTTCTAATCTATTCGATCGCATCGTGGCGACATCGGGAAAAAGAGTCAGCGGTTCGCCCAGACCATCACCTGTGTCTCGGCAGCGTCGTGAGCACCGGTATCCCTGTATGAAATTGTTGCCAGGCAGGCGGTGATTCCGAACTGCCGTCGAAAATGGTTGGTGAGTATGGGCCACGACGGAAAACATACAGCACAAATCCCCTGTGGCTTAGTGCCACAACAAAAAAATATGGACAAGGTGCGCCTAATCACTTGGGAATCGGCTGGGAGTTCATGAAGAAGTAGCGAGGATCATACCATTTCTGCATACGTTTGAGAGTAGGCAAGTTTCCTCCCCAGTACATCTTTGCGTAGTTGGGAAGTTCGAGCTCGGCGTAATTGACGTAGACTCCCATCGTGAATGGCTCCAAATGTTTCCTCAACCAGTAGTACACGAAGTTCTTGTGTTGGGTAGTGCCACCACCAACGATGTAATGCGTGATGAGATTGGCGCCCCTGAACGCAAACGCATTGTTTTGTGGTTTGTCGATTGCGTTATTGAACAGATTCATCTCACATACAACCCACGGAAGGCTCGATCGTCCAAACGCGGTCTGACAAAAGTTGACATACTTTTGCCAAAACTCTCGAGACGGTTTCCATTTCTTGTTCATGCGCATAAAAGTGGACTGGTAGATACGGTCATTGGCCGCACTTCCTTCAGTACCACGCTGTTGCAACATGGCCTTGTATAAATTAGAGGCGCGTCGTTCTCCCCAGCCTCCCTCCGGTCCGAAGAACGCATGAGTATCCAACGCATTCCTGACCTTTGAAATATATGCGGTAGATCGACCCGGCGTATTAAAGAACGGAGCACGGTTCAAGCGCCACATACAGTCGGCGACGGAGTTGACGTCATAACAAGCGCCATATCCGAACACACCCTCCTCCCTGTTTTTGAGGTATACCTCAATGCGGAACCATACGTTACCTCCCCATTCTCCATACTGCTGCCACTTTTCAAGTAGCTCGCCACCCCTGGCAGGCGGCCACTTGAAGCGGAACACGACAGCGCGATCGAAGGGCTTGGAGGAGACAGTGCGCCACCTGAAGGCGGTGACAATACCAAAGTGACCGCCTCCCGCGCCGCACATAGCCCAGAACAGCATAGGTCTCTGCTTTCGCGAGGCCACAACCACCTTACCGAAGCGATCCACCATGCGGAACGAAAGCATCGAATCGCAAGCCAGACCCAAGCGCCCCTCATAGGGCCCATGTCCACCGCCCAGCACATAGCCTGCAAAGCCCACGGACGGACATACGCCAGCCGCCATCCACCGGCGCTTCTTGTGCAGCTCCCAGAGCACCTCGCCCATATTGGCACCCGGCTGCACCATGGCCACGTTTCCCGGCTGCATGCGAACGGTGTTCATGAGCGACAGGTCAATCACAAGTCCGTTGCACAAACTGTGTCCGATGAGCGAATGGCCACCCGACCGTGCGCACACGCGAACTGATACCTTGCGCGCGCAGCGCACGACATGACCCACCTGCCATTCGTTGGCGGCGGTGACAATGGCGAGCGGATTTGCGCGGTTGGAACGGAACGAAAGCGCCTTGAGCTCGGAGAATCGGCCGCTGGCCGGCGCAAACAGCGCAATGCCGCTTCCTAAGCACTTGCGCAGCGCTTCGATGCGCCCGTTGCGCCCATTGGCACGCACATCACACACGCAGAGCAGCAACAGCGCCGTTAACAGATACACTAAGCGCGCGCTGAACATCATGATGGCGAACAAGTAGACAACGGCAAGCACTCTGACCTCGCCCCGGCCCCATTGTAGACTCGCGCGACGCCGCGCCTTTTAACGCGACGCCAGCTATCAATACCCCTTCGCTCCCGTCTATCTCACCAGTTTGATTCAGCTGGCGGCGGCTGTGCGAGACACGTAAGTATCTAACGACCGCCATTAACCTTATCCGCAGCCGCGGACAACAATTATCTGCAGGCCACACCGTGGCGATGTGTGCTCACCGGCACCGCTCCATGCGCCGAAGTGCACGCGCGTGGCGCGCGGTCGCGTGCCGCTTCGTTCTGTGTCGCTGGTAGTAGCGACTCGCTACCAGCGTCGGCTGTGCTGGCCACGTGGCGCATGCCGTGTGTGTGGCTGTCGCATACGCTTTGGGTGTCGTCGCAGCCGCCGTTTTACGATGGCGCTGAGCGCGCGCGCCGTAGATGGCCTAGTGGCGCTTCCCTGGTGACTTGTCTGCGCCTTCGCTGCCTCGCTCTCACGCTCGAGCCCGGCGTTCGGAAAGAAGCTAACAAGCCCGGACCTTCCTGTGCTCCGTTTTCGCGCTTTTCGTTGTTACTGACTGCAAATCGTCGCCGCCACTCCGCTTTGCGACATGTCGCGCAAGTATGATGCACGCTCCACTTTGGAGGATCGTCTCGGTCCCGATGTGCTCGTGCGGTTACAGAGCATGGCACACGAGTTTGGTAAGCTTTCTCCGTTTTCTTCTTCCCTCACCTCTGCTCCCCTCACCTACGCTTCGCGTGCAAAGCTGTCAGCTGACCTGTGACGCATACAGTGCGCTTTGAACGCGGCCAGTTCGGCTTCTACATTGATCCTGCGCGCTACGCCGTCAAGCAACGACAGGTCGGTCCTCTAGGCCGCGGCCGTCGTCGCAAGGTCGTCGCGGGTGTCGACAAAGATGGAAACATCATCACAGCCTGGATCGGCGTTGATGCGCGCGCAAAGGGTGCCCGTACCCAGGGTGGGGAGATGGTTACAATCCCCGACGAGTATGCCGAGGGCGCTCTCGGAGGCGGTGGCGGTGGCGGAGGCTATGGTCCCGGCGGCGGTGGTGGTCGAGGCGTTTATGGTCCTGGCGGTGGCTGCGGCGGCGGTGGATTCCGTCCTGGCGGTGGCGTTGGCGGCGGTCCGGTCTGCAGGGTACCCGGAGGCAGCGAGCCTGGCGACGGCGGACCAGGTGGAAGAGGCGCATGGAATGCACCGGGTGGTGCGAGCGCAGTCGCCGCCGCCGCAGCCGCGAGGAAGAATCAGGCGTCGAATGGACCTACGCCGCGAGCTCCAGGACTGGCTGTTCCTGGAGCGCCGGGAGGGCCCGCTGTGCCGAAGGCTCCTGTCGGAGAGGTTGTCTGTAAGGATAACGGTGCGAGAGACGTCAGAAAAAACCGCTTCATTGAGCAAAGATGCCCATGAAAAGAGAACTACACCTGAGTCGATGGAGTTGACACTGCATTCCCACCCTTGCGTTATTACCGTTTCGAACGTGCACTTTCATTTCTCGACGGCTTTCACGTTGGTATTCGTATTCTATCATACGATGCTACGGCTTTTGTATGTTTTGAGATATTTTGTACGTATTGCAGCCCGGATTATGGTGCAGTTTCATGTACAGTTTCATGTATGGCACTGGAAGAGTTCATGTGCTTTTGCTGGGGAGAGACGCTTCTGCGCTAGAGAGATGACTTTACTGGAGAGCAACGCCTCTTCGGGGGAGAGACGCCTTAATTCGGCTAATACGCAGTTGTAGTAGAAGAAAGGCTGTGGCGGCTGGATTGGAAGGGCAGTCTTATTCGAAACGTTTACACGTGTAAGAGGGTTTTCGGTAAGTACCTAGAACTATCGTCTAGGAACAAGAGTATCTCGGAGTGGAACAAGCAAATTGGATCTCAGAGCAGTCGAGAAGGGTATCATTTTGTGATGAACACGTGCGACAGGGGCACGCCTTCAGGGAAGAGCGAAAACCCCCGTTAAAAACAAAATTTAATTAGTAACTTTGAACTAGGACTTTTTCTGAACAAGCCTTGTGCCATCAGTCTGTGACCAGGCGCTCCAAATTCCGCAAAACCGCAGAAAATTTAAGTTGCACCCTTCCATAAAGCACCTCTGCCAATCCGTCCTCCTCGTCTCCGTAACGCACAATTCAAACCATCAAAAACCACCTACACCATCTTCGAAGTTACGAATCTTCCCCAACATATGTTTCGCGCGCTCACCACAGTGGTACACGGCGTCTATAACGGATACTACTGCCGTTTCCCAAGTTATACAGCGTATCAACCGATAATGCACCCTGAGCAACATGATCAGCAGTGTGACAAAGAAAACGTAGTTCTAGACATGACCAACATAAACCAGGTTTGTTTTGCCTGCGGAAATTGTCAGCCAAAGAAACCGTCCAAACCAGTCACTCTAAAACCTTCTCAGGTTTACGTCAGAGCCGCTATTGATACCAAGGATATACCCAACCCGTTTGCCAAACTTAATGTTACTGCTCCAGCAACCGTTATGCTGTGCCCTTATCGTCGATGTCAACCTCCCGGATGGAGCGCAATGCACAATCCTAAGCGATCCGACATACGCAAGGTAAGGTCTAATATCGAGGCTTGGAAACGTCGGGTGCTAGGAAAGAAGGTCACCTGGGAAAATGTTACTTGTTACATCTGCTCCTCTTTTCAAGATCCCAATCCGAAATAGAAATAATGCACAGTAAGTGAATCCAAAACAGATCTAACACTCTTGACGTTATCCTGCTGTAGTTCTTCGGAAAATCGAGAGCTTGAAAACGGAGCTATGCCGACTATCAGGTGTTTCTGACGCAGTGGCAGAAGAACTCCTCTCTTTGCCGCATCTTCACGCTTTGTGTCCCTACCACCTCAACCACAGCCACTATTCGAGACAGGCGGCCATGAAAGTCCAAACGAATAAGAAAAGCTTACGTTCAGGCATATGTGTCTTTCATGACGACGGGTGTCACAGAACTAAGTGCAGAATCAAACCACTGCCATGCTTCGATGACGCCGATGGTAGTCTAGAGTGCTATGAGCACTTTTTGCCTTTTAATGAACGTGTAAGAGAGCATACAAGTAATGCAATGGATGGCCGCGCTGTACGGGGAAAATACGCCTGTTCTGGATGTCTATACTTGGTGAAAATGGGTCTCAGAGGAAACTCCCCTGCTTTGGATCTCAACAACATGTCATCGATTGTGGACAGATTACTGGCACGCTGTGTGTTCTTTGCAATGGGTGAGAAATTCCAAATCTCTTTCGTTGAGCCACTTCAATCGTCTAAGTGTACTGCTCTATCCAATGCAGCAAATGTTTTGAGATTCACAGTATTCCGTCCTGTAGAGGATTTCCCGATACTATCTTTCAATTCCGTGGTCAACTGCAGAACTTATTTGGTGAAAAGTATTGAAAATGCAAAAGATATTGATCGTCGTACTGTGGAGATGCGACTACGCACCGTATTGGTATCCAAAGATATTCACTTAAAGCGTGTGAGTTACAAGTCTCTCTATTATGTTTCTGGGAAGGCGTACTTTGATTTCCTTTCTAATTCTGTAAAAGGAAATATATCAATGGCCGAACACGTGCATCAAGGTGACCTACGCATTTACTTGGACATGTTGGGGGGATACTTCTTGCGGAACAAAGATAAGTATTGGAAAGGACACTTGTGCTTGAACGATGAGATAAGTGCGATTCCCTCACCACTCTGGGCACATTATGTATATCAGATGGCCTCAGCTCGAAATCTAAGAGCTTTTCGAATTGATGCTTCTGAAAGTTGTGTTCCAATAGACCATGTATTTCCTTTCAGCAATAGAAAGCAATCGCTGCCAAAGCTTACAATTGAAGACTGTCTGAATGGTCCCTGCTATGAGTCGTCGAGTGCGAGCATGGATTCGCAAATGGGACCTTCGACTCAAGGCTCCATCCGAGCTGTCACCCACCTTTCACACTCTACATGGCTCGAGTGTGGTCGACTTCTTCATTTCAAATCAAGTTTCTGTTCGAAATGTATCAACCACCTATGGATCTTGGGATGCAGTCTCG
>JASCIV010000868.1:0-11017 GCA_030374735.1 Gracilaria caudata
GAGATCCGAAGTGGAGCCACCACGCATATGCGTGATCCTGCGTGGAGCTCCTACTGTAGTACACTCGAGATACTGTAGTTGTGTTACACTCATCAGTCCACTCCTTCATTAAGTGCGCAATAGATTTTGATTCTACAAGTTCATTTAGTTCTCTGCCGCGCACGGTAGAACCAACTGGTAATAAGCTTGAAAATATATGAGCGTTCACCTCATCAGGAAGTTCGTGCAAAGTCTTCTGACGTTCTGGGTTCATTTTTCTCTTTCTTTCACAGGTGCTGCTTCACACCTTTGCAGACATGCGGTAACGGTAGGGAGGCCTTTAAGTGCTTTTAAGCTTTTCTGAAACACTACTAGGTCAAGGTATTAGTCAACGATGATGACCAACTTTTTCTGCCCTGTCAGTCAATGCCGAAAAAACAAATGGTGGATAATACATTCTTCATGAATATGGAAAACTACACGAGGGGAGCGGAGACCTTTCAAGCGCTCGCGCCTTCAATTTGCAGTAGTGAGTAGTCATAAGATTTAAAAGATGGGAGCAGGATTTTCTTAGCTTCTCCTTGCAATAATAAGAAAAAACATCTGGACAATCAAACCGAAAATAGACCTGTGTCGCAATCACGCTTTCGCAATCCAAATCAGTCCGATAGACAGTTTCATGTGATGCATAGTTGTAGTTTTTGGCGTCGTTAGCAAAGGTGCAGCAGCCGTTCGTTTTGAAACTATGCCACGAGCCGGATAAGGCTCACACGGAATTAGATGGATTATAGTAGATCGAACAAGATCATCGATGTAAAGCTTTACACCAGCTTTAGGTCTATAATAATATTATCTGGGCACGTTGTAGTTCGTGGGCACGTTGTGAAAACAAACGCTTGTGAAGCAAAGTCAAAAACTTTTTAAAGTTATTAAAATAGATTTCAATTTCAGCATCGAGACGAAGACGCGATACAGCTCCACTTTGAATACTTCCGGCCGAGCACAATTCATTTCCAGAACATGTCCACCAGGCGAGTCGTAACTGGCAAAATCATTAACCGTCACACCTGCGTACACTTTACAATATAGCAAGCTTACCAGCAACGCACTCAACGCGACGCGACGAGCTTATGGCAAGCTTCAACTTTCTACGATGGCGAGTTTTATTTTTTCTGCTTTTTTTTCATTTGTGGCCATCGGGCTGTTCCAACGAGACCGCCACTCCTCCGACCTGTGCCCTTCTTCAACAGTATCCTCCTCGACGGCTTTGTCTTCTGTGCACAATTACTATTACAATCTATTTGACCGCCTGTTAACATCGCCCCATAAATGGGTCCGACCATATCACTATACCACACATCCCTCGGATCCATATTCGAAATTTCAACTGGTTTTCGAATCAGCCAATGAAATCATTTTCTGTGTCTACGATCCCATCAATTCTTAACCACATAGAAGTATTCATTTTGCCTAGCGCCAAGGATCTGGCCCATTCGCTAGTAACTGCACACCTCCTTCTCTCGGCCACAACGACGCTTCTGCGGCTGCCACAGCTACGTTCTGACACCATCTCGAAAAAAGAACCAATAATGGTCGAGATACGATTGATACTGACTCCAAATGGCACTTGTACGAACACGCCAACACTTCTGATTTTCTCGTATATTTCAAACCCTTTTCGAGGCGTACTTTTCATGGTGCCCACATTGTATGTATCAGTCTCTATCGCAGAAGTTCACACTCTTCCATAACATTCAAGCCGTTCGCGAAAGATGCCAACTTGCACTGTGGAACTGCCCGGGGGCAATGATACGAACCGTGTAATTCTGGGCAGGAGGCGCCGATCCGGAGCAAGGATTGGTCGGCGGTGAGAAGAGCTCCCGGGTTGATGGAACGAGATTGCCATCAAGGAGCAGTCCTCGAGGTCGTGCTCAAGAACCACAGCAGTATGGATGACGGCACTCGCCAGCATTTGCGCTTGTGAGGTGGTGGTTTCTTGTTTCTCTGTGAGATTCTTACCTGATATATCACCAGAAGTACACAAACAGGGAAGTGCCCAATCTGGATGACCACTCAACTCCCACGTTTGTGCGTCAACAAGCAATTCGGTGCCAACAAGTCACCGAACTATCAGTGCCAGCGTCGGTCTTCAAGCGAGAATGATACCCCGATTCACCTTCAAATTCGATCCAGCAAGGTCTCTTTGAGTTTGTAGTCTTTCTTCGTCTGAGTGCGGCGCGTACTGTACGTCCATTCCATTCTTCCGTTTCTCCCACTCAGTAGCACGAGGTGTAAATGAATCTCGATTGAAGACATACCCAATGTCTCCCCCACGGCAAGCTGTCTTCTGGACTTGCGGAAAAATGCTTGCCGTCTTCCGGACTGGGATATCCACCACTATATAAAGCGATCCGGACTTTCTAATCTGCTCCACCTCTTCTCGAACCATCCAAGTTTTCTGTCTCAAGCCCAGCCTACCCCTTCACTCAGTCACTCTCTTCTGAAACTAATATTCGTTGCACCCAATTTCTGTGAAGTTCCACACCAAGGAAAGATGAATATGTTCAAGTATATTACTGTGCTAGCATTGCTCTGCATCCTGGCGTCGGCCACGGCGTCCAAGCCGCGTATGGGGAAGGACTCCACGCCTCCGGAGCAGATACCGTCCGGGAAATCAAGGTTCTTTGGATTGCCTGTTTTAAAAGGTAGACTGCAGCAGTTGAAGGCAAACATCCGCATGCATAAGGATCAGAGGAGGAACCGTGCTCGCCTGGGTTCTGTTCGGTTCACGCGACGCTTCATTCAATTCATCAAACGTACTGTCAACAGTCTGCGTGAGCTTAGGAAGCCTGGCGGGAGCCGCTCAGCTCGCATGATGGCTGTTAGGAACGGATTGAAAGATATGCTGGCCGATCTTGAGGATGTGACCGATCAAGTCGGGCGGGACCTGGTGAAGGATATCCGGGAGGATCTCCAAGAGCTTCGCGAAATTGTGATGGAAATCATGAAGGACGGAGATAATCATGGATGGAAGTTGAAGGAAATTATTGAGCTGACAGAGGGAGTTCTAGGCGGTGACGGATGCGTGGAGAAGCTGATTGGTTTCCTCTCTGATATGCTTGAGTAACATTCGAGTTGAGTAGGCATGATGTACGACTTTAGCGTCGGTGACGAAACGCTCTGCGTTTGAAAACACCTAAGAGGTCTAATACTTTCTATTCGTAGCCCAGTGCGTGTAGCATAGCTACCATTTGGTAGTTCGTGGCTGCCGTATAGGAGTGTTATAGGTGTTGGGTCGTTAGCAACCCACGCGCAACGCGGAATTGGCGTGTGCGTTTCGTAAATGAGAGAGAGAGAGAGAGATAGTTCAGAACATCACTTACACGGTATTCCTCGTGCAGCGAAAATAGAACCCTGGACAAAGCCGCTGGCGGGCTCTACCAATGCGTTCCCCAAAAGAGTTGGTTGCTCGAGGACAGAAGAGCTTGCATCGCGCCATCGAGCGGTAGCGAGCGGAGGCGGGGGAGCTGGCGGCGCTACTGTACAGGATGGGGCGAGTACACGGCGGCTGTTGAGATCTATCAAAAGTCAAAACGTAGCGCAGTGTCACCGCCCGACGTGACGCTGGTGTTCCGTGCTGACGAGCATAGTGGTGGCCTGCGGCAGGGCTTCATGTGCAGGCGGTTCTGGCGGAAGGCTGAGTCGCATGATGTCGGCAATCGACGGTCTCAAAAACTTGGTGCAAGTTGACTTTACTGTCGAACAAATGGATGGGATATTGGCAACACAAGAGGTACGACAAAACTCTGCAATGCATGCTCAATCGCAGCCGCTACAGCCGACCGACGTTGCTTTACTGGCGCGCGGCAGCAACGGTAGCAAGCAGTGCTTGTTCACCAAGACGGCGTGCGCCGAAAAGCTGCGAGGTGCGCGACTTGCGGCAAGTGACAAACAAACATGGCTGGACTGCGTTACACAAGCCAATGAATTTGTACACGTGGTGTTATTGGAAGCGATGCAAGTGCTCCGCGCCAATGGGAAGCGCGCAAACGAATATGCAAAACGTCGTGCGCACAATGGGCGCGTGACGCTCACAGCGAGTGCGCGGCGGCGGCGACGCGCGCTATAAAACGGCGCGACGTCGGCGGCGGTGGTGGCGGCTGCTTGGCGCGCGGCAGCAAACATGGCCGACGGCGTCGAGCTGCGTGCAGCTGCCAGGCGCGGTGACTTGCAGCAAGTGACGACGCTGCTGGAGCGCGGCGCGGATGTGAACGGCGCATGCGAAGATGGCTGGACAGCGTTGCTCTCGGCCGCTCAAAATGGACACGTAGCCGTCGTGGAAACGCTTCTGGCGCGCGGAGCCATCATCAACAGCACAAACAAATATGGTCAACAAGCTTTGCAACAGGCCGCTGCGTTCGGACACGCGTCGGTGGTGGAGACATTGCTGGCGCGCGGAGCAGACATAAACGGCAGAGGCCAATTCGGCAAACCTGCGTTGCATTGGGCTGCTCAAAATGGATACGTGGCGGTCGTGGAAGGGCTTCTTGTGCGCGGCGCCGCTACCAACCTCAAAGACTCCCAACTTGGCAGAACCCCGTTGCAAGATGCGGCGCACCTGGGACACACGGCAGTGGTCGAAACGCTCCTGGCGCGCGGCGCCGAAGTGAACGTCGCAGACGAAGAAGAAGGCAACACTGCGTTGCATCTTGCCGCTGATAAGGGACACGTGGCCGTCACGGAAACGTTGCTTGCGCGTGGCGCCGACATTGGCCGCGTCAACAATTTGGGAGACACACCAATCCATAAAGCCGCAAAAACGAACAACGAATCGGTGGCGCTCGCGCTGTGGCGCGCAGGCGCCGACCCACTCAAACGCAACAACAATGGCGAGACGACGCTGTCGCTGCTGCCCGAAAACAGCGATGCCGCCAGACAGATCACGGCCCCGCCCTCACAGCTCCAGCAGCCCACTCTGTCCATTGTCCCGGCCGCAACCGATCACCACCACCAACCTCCGCCACTCACTCAGCTGCAGAAGATTTGGGTGCAAGCAAACCTATCCGCCGTTACTCCCCAACAGCTGCTCGATGCGCTCAAGGCCGAGCACGTCACCTCCTTCTCCGACTTTGTGCTCGCGCACCACATGCTGCTGCTCGCTGTGCGCCAACGCGTTCTTACGCGCTCGCAACTCGCCACATTTGGTGGCAGTCGGGACTACCTTTTGGAGAATGTGTATCTGCCAATCACCAAGTGCGAGCTCACAGATGAGCAGAAGTTCTGGCTCTCCGGACTGCTCTCTTACGCCGAGAAAAAAAAGATCATTCGTGATGGCAACGCTACCCTCGTCAAGGTCGTGGCCGACTTGCGCTCGGAGATCCGCCAAACCAGCTTGGAAATGCAGTCGGCACTCGTATCCGTTGCACGCGAAATCAACAGTCTGCAACAGCGCGTCGGCAACCTGGAGCAGTGGGCTAACCAAGCTGCGGAAAGCTTCCAGGACTTGTGTGAAGGGCAGCAGCAAATGCTTTCCGATATGAAGAATATGGCCGCCAGTCTGCAGCACCTACACGGTTTGCTTAAGAAACAGCAACGCCGCCGCACTAGGGCCGGCGTGTTGAACTTTTGTCTGGGCATGATTCCAGTTGTTGGCGGTGTTCTTGCCAGCACGTCTTCCGCGGCTAAAGCCATTTCTTCCGGCTTCAATCTTGACCAAATCAGCTCACTTGCCACCATGGCAGTCAACGAGATATTGGCCGTGGACATCAGTAATTTCCAAACTGTTTCCGTTCTCATGAGCGACCAGTACCTCAACAACCTCGACCTCGATGTTCGTCAACGAGTTGAAGCTGTTGTGGAGCAGACTGATTTTGAGACGCTTCCCAATTTGCAACAGCGTCTTACCGTTGTGGTAGAGGAGCTCAAGGATTCTGACGAATTCAGTGAATTGGAAGAAGAAGAGGAGGATGCCGAGATACGTGAAAGATTTGTGGTTCTGGCCTCCAGATCGCACTCAGATGATCAAACAGTCACGGCTCAGGATGCAATGCCGGAGCTACAACATATACTGCAACTGCATCTGAGTGAAGCTGGTGAAGGTGTAACGGTAGATGATGATGATGTAGAAGATGTGGTTATGGACCAGATGGATGACAACTCGTGTTTACTTGACATGGATGCTTTCATCAAATCGTTTCGAGAGTTATGCAAGAAGTATCCAACTGTGAAACGCCAACGAGAGCCGCCAGAGCTGCGTGAAAGATTCCAGAATGCGACGAGGTCGAAGAACGTTCTGAAGATCAAGCTTGCCAAGCGCCTGTTGCGTGCTTTGTTCAGTGAGTCGGGTAGTGAGGCACATCCTGCGAGAGCACCACTGTCATTCAGAAGGATTCGGGAGGAATGGCACGAGTCAGAGGTCGATGCCCTGCTTGCGGAATACGGGCCGGGTGAGAATGTCATTGATGAAGAAGGATTTGTGAAGGTAGGAATGAAAGTGTTATTCGCATAACTAGCTGGAGCTCGAGCATACGAGCTTTGATACTGCATTTCCAATAGAGCATTTGAATGAGTGCTTGCGTTGTCGCACTGTGGCACCTGGTCCAGTAAACGATATTGACTTCTCAACTACCAAGGCAACTTGCATTTCTTGTCACGAATTCTGGCACGAAAGAGGCAGTTCTGCTTTCTTTGAATGAGCTCTATTAATTTTCGTGATATGTGCGTTGCGACTGCTTCAAGCGCTTCAGAGGCAGAGCCGTACCAACTGAAACGTATTACGGTGTAATGCTTCAGCTATGGATGTGAATTCTTTTGCATCCGCTTAGCTGTCCGGGAGAGTTTGAGACTCCACTCACACGAGCTGCTTTTAATCAGGCAATAATAATATTATCAGTGCTCTGAGAAGCAAGCTTCTCAACGAGAAATATGCAAAGCTCCTTAGATATTAAGCGCAGTTTGTAAAAAGTTTTGAAGTTCTACTACAGTTCTATTTCGGCTTCTGTGTGCACTACCCGTGGTAGACTTTACGAAAAGTTCTGTAGAAGTTCATCACGCCCATGTAGAGAATTCGGATGTTGTGAGGGTCGCATATCCAAATTCAGCGTATCGAGGACAGCTTTGTTTCTTTGAAATATAATTTGTTGGTATGGTAGTGATCCAAATTGACGTGAATCTCCAGAAAAGAAACGAAATGCGCCGTGTGACACGGCGCATTTTTTTAAAAGTTTTTACTTTTTTCAAAGAAAAGAGTCAATTCTAATAATAAACCAGGCAATTCGAGGGAGTACCATTTGCAGGAGTACTGCTGCCAGAAACCAGCCAAGTGAAGTCGTAAACCAGCTTTTTTTTCAGAATTAGCTTTACTTTAGATCTAGATTGCTCAGCTTCCTATGTAGTAGGAGCTTTGCTATTATGTATTGCATATAAAAAAAGGGGAAATATATGCTGTTTTATAGGTAGCCCTACATTCGTATCAACTACATTAATTCTCAGCCTCTACAAGTTCTAATATGAACTTTATGCTGGGCCCGTCTTGTAAACTGCTTCCCACAAGATTGACAATGATACAAACGTCTGTGAGTGGTACGCACATGATTCTGAAGTGTAAGAGCATCCGGGGCAGCAAATGAGCACCTGAAGCACTGACGGATTGCTCCGTGCTCATGGAACTTTCTCACATGAGATCGAAGACTTTCGGACAGTCTGTATCTCAAAGGACAGTAGGGGCATTGCATTTCTCTCCACCTACCACATACAAAGTTGCCCCGTACTGAGTGACTCCGTGTATGAACTTGAACTGAACGAAGATCAGGAGCTGCAAATCTGCACCGTAAGCAGTGATAGATGCCTCCGTTGTCATGAAATGTCCTTACATGATATCGAAGACCGTTGTAGGTGGTGTATTTTTTAGGGCAGTAGGGGCAAGATCGTTCGCGTTTTGTGATTCCTGCGCTAGCGCTCCGAGAATGATGAAAGGTCGGACTGAGTTCTGAGGTAGATAAAGGGGCATGAACCAGTGCCTGAGCAGCTGCAGCCAACGTCCCTTGCTCCCGTGGTACCGCAGCTAGCTCTGATGGCGCCTGCGCAACTGGACCCTCCCTTGACGCAGCATGTGCAGCTGCTTTCGTTATCGGATCGGTAGTGTCCTCACCTGAAAACTTGGCCTCCACAACAGTATCGGCCATCAGTACTTGGTGGTTCATCGCATCCAATTTCTTATCCTCAGATGCTAAGAAAGCATATTTAAGATCTTGTCTCTGTTGACGGTTCTCCGATTTTGTCTTTGTTATTCCTTTATCATTCAGACCGAGTCTATTGCAATCTCTGGGAGGCCGTCTGTCGTCACCGCCGCGGGTACTATGAGGATAGAAGTTCATGATTTGTTATCGAAAAAAAGGTTGGTTTCTGGTTTACAAGGGCGACTGATGTGTGATAATGAGGAGACGAGAAAAGAGTCCAGTGTCTCTGGGAGAAGGAGATGTATATTTATCCTGTTTCGTTCGACGTTCTTCGGCTACAGAATTCGAGATTATTACGCAAGTACGAAACGACGAGCTCGCACATTGAATGCGTCCAAATGGTTTTCATAGTACTATTGAACACTTGAGGTCTTGGGTAACAAATTTATGAGACAAAAGCCGTCTATCTTGGCGTAATCAATGCAGGGTGTATCAAAGGCGGCTAGTTCGAACGACAGGCGGAAGATCGCGGCAGTCCGGATGCGAGGCTGGGGTGTCTTGCTGTCAGCTGCAGATGACAGTCACAGGGAGTGACTCCCTGTGACTGTCATCTGCAGCTGACAGCATCACATGGGGTCCTACACGACAACCGTATGCGAGAATTGCAGGGCAGGCGCAAAGCGCAAAGCGCGGACGGACAGGAAAGAGACAAGAAGTCCTGAAACGTAGATTATAATAACGGTGAATATGGCCTTTACCGAGTAGCAATAGATCCTACGTCTTAAGTACTGGTCTCCATGATCTACAGCGTTCGACGAACGTCTGTAGACTACGAATGAGGTACGCCAAATTCCTTGTAGCTGGAAACAAAATCTGATTACACTTCGTGAACGCTCATAATATGATGTGCCACTGCCCGGGCCAAGGACGTTCACAGCATCCACGTTATGCTGATTCTTGTCCTACTGTAATCATTAGATCTCCCAAATTGTAACTTGATGACATACGAGTTCCTGCTATTTGCGAAATTACTCAATATATCAGTAGTTACTAAATATTCAAGTACTTCTAAAGCAAAAGCAATTTTACTCAGTATAATCCCAGTTCTGCAGCAAACAGAAAGATAAACATAACTACGATAAAGCGCAAAACATAGAAGAAAGCCAATGACAGAGATAACTCCCTATGGTGCAATAGTTTCGTCATCTGAAAGTGCATTTTCAGTAAATTCCTGATTCAAGCGGCGAAGTTTCTTCTCTCGGTATTTTTTCTGAGCTTGGCCCTTTTTTTCGTAATAGAATTACCAATTTTGTGTAAGCCATTTTTCACTTTAGAAAAATGCTAATGATCTTCATCCCGCAACGGATTCCACCTTATATGAATGTTTGTCAGTGCCATTGCAAAACGAAAAAATTGTTCATAATTTTTTTCACCCCATCGATACTTAAATGCAAACAGTGTCCATAGGCTACAGAAACGTCCAAACCAATTCTCGAAAATTACCCAATCGGACGATATATCCTTCTTACGAAAATTTTCTCCGCCGAATAAAATTCGATGCGGCGGTTTTTTCTTAGGCGTTATCATTCAAACATAAGCCTTGCCTCCTTGATAAACTTTTTCGGCTAACACGGCCCACTGATTTTCATACTGTGTATGCAATTCTTGTGTGTCCGCGATCTCGTGTTCACTTTCTTTCTTTTCTAATGCAGTGTTATGAAAATCTAAATTTTCATAAAATATGTCCACATCAGCATTTGATCCCGGATAGTGTAAAGAACATCCAATAGCCATACCGTTAGATAGAACAGAGACCTCTGTCTGGTATCCGTAGAGTTTATGCTTCATACTAAAATATATCTTTCCTTCCTGCATATTCCCGGATGGCCGGTTAAACTGTTGGAAAAAACCATCTGTGGCATACCGAGCGTAGGCGTAATTCTTGAATAGCTTCTTGTCCTTAGCGAGGCGCGAAAAAGGAAATCGCGATTCGTGATTGTACACAAATATGTCTGCAATATCTTCAGCGAATTGCAAAATAAATTTAGTAATCATCCGTTCAAGCGTTACAGTTTTGATTCGAAAGCAGTGCACTAATACATCGCACTGACCTCCATATTTCAGAGTTGTCAAAAACATAAATAAAACATCTTTTGGCGTAAAGGCACAGCGAACACCTCTGCCAACGTCCCAGTTCGCGCGAATTAAAATTTCAATTTTGTTCCATATAGCTTGCAACTCCAGAGAGGTAAAGTTGGCCATATCTTGAATCGTCTGGTTTCCCCCCGTTCTCGAAGAAAGAACTGTAAATTGGGGAGCTGGAATCATTTTCTAGGTCAGTGTCTTCCAGGTCGGGAGTGGAGGAATATTTGTCCAGCTCCTCCCTGCTCTGAAATTGAGCTTCGGACAAATGCTCGCGGGCAGAGGTCGTCTGACTGCGAGTCCAACGGTGAGAAGAAGCCATGGGGATAATGGAAGAGGAGTTTGATAGATGAACTACGCAAAGACTGAGTCATTGCGTAGAAGACTTTTATAAGCAATTAAAAACAAAATATCTACGTAGATATTGAGTCATAAAAATGTCACCGTTTGCGGTCGTGACGTAGTTGTCAAAACAACAATGATATACATTTCTACTAAGAAACCAATACCTATATTGTTATTACGCAGTATATTAGGTAGCTGTAGTGATGTGATAATTGAATACGTAATTGCATGGTTACAGATGAAGTGCAACGCCCTCAGGGAGGGATTTCCACTACTTAGTGATTTTCCCGGCTTGCCGGCTGCTGCACTAGCATTACTAATAGTGTGCCGCATAGGCGGGATGGACACGTGGGACACGGATGACTGTCGTTGTT
>JASCIV010000869.1:0-11010 GCA_030374735.1 Gracilaria caudata
AACAGGAAAGTGTAGAGCAGTGACGTAGTTTGTCACCGAAGTTCAGGACACAGTCTCTGTCCTGAACTTCGGTGACAAACTACGTCACTGCTCTACACTTTCCTGTTCGGTACGTTACTGTGCTCTCTATCTGTTACACGATTGGCCCGGCGCTGTACATTATCTTCTACTTCTACGTGCAATTTGCTGCCGCCGATTGGAAGGAAGGAAGTGCCGCCATGATTGCGTTTCTGTTTGCGCTACTCCACGGTGCTCGCTCGATGTGGGGACTGTGGCAGCTCTACATTTTTCGCAAATGGTGCGTCGACAGCATTGATGCGTTGCGCGAAATGGGCGTCTCGTTCCAATTCTCTGACAAGGAGCGATCCGATATGTTTGAAAACGACGGTTCGTCATGGGATCTTTCGGACGAGCTTTTGGTGAACGACAGTATCGTTGACAACCAACTTTTCCATGGCGAGGTGAAAAGTTACGTGAGCTATGCCGGATCCATAGATCTACGAGCACCATCGTCGCCTCGAAGCATCACAATATCTGGAGTTGTTAAACTGCTTTGGGACTACGTCAAATTGTGTGCGAAAGGGCTGTTCTGCACTGGAGGCATGCTTTTGGACGCCATTCGTTTTTCTATTGGTATGGAGACAAGTGGTAAACTAAAACAAGTGCTTAAGGAACCAGCCGACGTATGGGTCAACTGGGCAATAGCATTTTCAGCTCAAGGACTGCGGAAGTGGATGTCAGAGTTCTGCGTTTCTGCAAACCCCAGTGTTGCAAGCAACAGTGCAGAGAACGGCACAAGTCTCGAAGACTGGCAGAGACGGGCTTGTTATTTTGCATCCGAAGTGCTGTCAGCGAGTGTTATGCAATTGTGGCCAGAGTGGCAGGACGAAAAAGTACACAGTCTTAGAGGGCCGATGGTATGGAGCGACTGGGAGGAACCCTCGATGATGCATTCTGGGAGAGTTGTGAAGAAAGAGCTGCTGGAATATGCAATGCGAAGCGGGGAATGTCTACCATTTGGTGTGAATCATGATGAATTGCTACGGTATCAGCAAGGGGTCGATAACAAAGGGGGATATAGTGCGTTCAATCGGCAGTTGGGGAGCAAAATAGGAAGACTGGATGTTCGAAAGGAGTTCTGCTCAGAAATCGGAAAGCTGGACATCAACATGATGGAATGGCTCACGGTCCTTCTATATCTAGGGCGGCGTTCAATCGCTCTGCGAAAAATCTTGGCTGAAACAGAGGACGACCTTGCAAACGCAAGAGATTGCCCCAGAAGCGTCAAAGAGAGACAAGAAGAACGACATGATGATGATGATGATGACGATGAAGTGCCCTTGGACCAAGCAATGCAAAACTTGGGGCAACAACTGTCACTACCGGTGAAATCAAAAACAACGAGCAGTGTTGACTCAACTGAGGGAAAAGTTTATGTAGAACACAGAGCGATTGTGCCGTCGTTTCCTTTTCCAAATAAATGGAGGCATGCGCGGTCGAAGAGGAATAGGCACGTGTTGATGATTGGGGAAATTGTGGATGTTTGGCTGGCATTGGTTGCCGGAGACGGCTTATCGTTCATGTTGACCCTGAACAACAGGTGGGCGAGACAGTTTTCTGGCATACCAAATGAAGGCGTTGGTGAGAGAAATGAAAGAGATAACTCGAAGAATGGAATGGCCACGGGGGGCGCGACACACAGTACTGGAAATAGCGATGCTTGTTCTGATCTTTGCAAGCGAGATTTTCACAGAAGTATGGAAAAGGATAGACTGCGATACCAGTTTGGTGACGAGAAATGTATTTGCGACTGGGGGATGAACTTTGGAATGACTTTCATGGGGTACCAAATGGAGATGGTTCGTTCCTGTTTGGCGGAGTGGGTGTACAGAAAGAAGAGCAAGTGTGGCGACAGCGAAACGAACTGGACGTGGAGGTTCCGAAGCCGGATCAGAACCAAGAAGTGGCAGATCGTTCTGAGTAGGGTGCTTTCTTGCAGTCTGCTGTGTGGTGAAGTAACCTCGAATATGAGATCGAGGCATTTTCATGTTCGGTTATTGTGGGAGCTTCAAGAGCACTTTGAAAGCGAGATTGAAAAATGGATGGCATGTGATGAAGAAGATGTTGTAGCGGAGGAGGGCCCCGAGGGTTTGAATTTAATCGCGCTTTGTTTGCTCTCCTTTCCTTCGATCAAAATAGAACTGCAGGAGAAACATTCCGTAACGCAAGATATTGTAACTAAGACAAGGGAGTGGTGCGGTATACAAATTGAGCGCCACTCAGCGGTCGAGGGGAAAACAGAAGCACAAATGAGGAAAGATTCTCTGAAGAAGGCAGAACTTGTTATTGATCCAGTTTGTGCACCCCAAAAATGTCAGTTGAAGGTTGGGTGATGTGAACGACGATGATACTGTGATAATCGGGATGGTATCTACTTGGTTCGAAAATGAAGGGGAGTTTGTTTGGGAATGTTGGCGAGATGCATTCATGGGAAGACTAGAGGGTATGAAAGAGTGGCAAGAACAACATTTCTTGAGGCCGACTCTAAACGTCATACCGTCCTGTGGGGATATCAGTGGCGGATTCGAATGGTACAAAACCGTGACGAAAGAGAAGGTTCGGGTGTGGAGCGGATGGAGACCATTCCGAATAGAGTTTTGCATGTTTGAGATGAAACGAAACTCGCTGTTGAAAAAGAGTCAAGCAATTCGGAGGCAACAGCCTCTATTGGACTTGGATTTCTACACTGCTTTCTTTGCATTCTCGAAGCAGAAAAGAACGCCTGTAAGTTACGAAGCGGCAGAGGCTGCCGTACTTGTGGATGCTATGAAAATGGTTCGGGACTCGATAACAGGAGACTACCGGATTGAAGAACACTGGATATCGGGGGGATCAGATCATGAGGACGATGTACAAGTACTGGATCTGATAACAAACGCAGATGTATTCAGCAAAGGAGATATTATTGATATGGACAGAGCTTTACGTTTATACGAAACAGCAGTGGGGGAGCTCGGAAACGAAGAGGCTCTGGAGACAGGTGTTCAGTTCATTCTCGAGAACAGACATTTTTCGGATATGTGGGCAATCAATTTGGTTCATAAGTTTGTTGGGTGCCTTCTCCCGTCTGGTGAGCTGACTGCGGCAAGAATCGGTGCAAATACTTTAGGAAAACTGCAAGGAGTTGTGTTGCGAGTATGCAAGCAACTGGTTCTACAATGTGAGATATCTGTGAAGGACAGTAGGGTTTTTGAGATATTATCGTTGTTAGCAGCACACGAGAACGAGGGGGTTCGTGCAGAGACGAGAACGCTGATGGAAGTGTTGCTATGCCGTATGGAGACACTCGAAGCGATGTGTTGGTACGCAGAGCAGTATCAAATTACGTTCATCACTAATGGTACGACAAAATCACGATTTGGGGTGCAGAAATTCGGCTCCTGTGTTGATTCCGTGAAGAAGAAAGCTGGTGCTACAGGCTCCGAACATATGTCGATCGGGCGTAGAAATATGACAACATCTGATGGCAGAAGAACAAGACTGGGAGATAAAATCAGCAGCTGCGAACAGGATTGGCTGTACGTAATCTGTCTCTTTCGCAGAGCGGTTTCGGAAGGCAGCCATTCTCGCGCAATGAAAACTCTTGGTAATTTGCTGCTTAACGGTGCCAAAGGCGTTAAAAGGGACGCTATGGGTGCGCGAAAGCTGTACGAAAGGGCCATCGAAGAGGATGGTAACGTGGTGGCGATGAGCAACCTGGCTCATATGTTTCAATATGGCTCAGAAGGAGTACAAGTGGATGCAAGACGGGCAAAAGATCTGTACGAGAGAGCCATCAAGAAGGGTAGTCAAGTGGAAGCGATGGTGAATCTGGGCACTTTGCTCAAGGATGGCGCTGAAGGAGTGGCTGCAGACCGTAGGCGAGCACGAGAGCTGTATGAAACCGCCATCGAAGATGGGACTCATGTGGGTGCCATGGTGTGTCTGGGAAATATGTTCTTCAACGGCGGGGAAGGAGAGCCAGTAGACGCAGTTAGAGCAAAGAAGTTATACGAACGGGCCATCGACGAGGGTGGTCATGTGGGTGCAATGTACAATCTTGCGGTGTTGTTGAGTTCGGGTGCTGAAGGAGTGGAAAAGCAAACCGCACTGGCACGAGAGCTGTACGAGAGAGCAATCGAAGAGTGTGACCACGTGCTCGCGATGAACAATCTGGCTGTTATGTTGAAGAATGGCACAGAAGAAGTGGCAGTGGACGCTGTTGGTGCACAAAAGCTGTTCGAGAGGGCCATTGAGGAGGGTGGACTCGTGGATGCCATGTTAAATCTTGGTAACTTGCTGAGATTCGGCGCCGAAGGAGTGGCAAGGGACAACGTGCGCGCTCGAGATTTGTACGAAAGGGTGATTGAGAAGGGTGGACATGTGAGTGCGATGAACAATTTGGGCGCTTTGCTGTGTGAAGGCGCGGACGGAGTGGCAGTGGACTTGGTGCGAGCGCGTAAGTTGTTCGAGAAGTGCGTTGAAGAGTATGATCATGTGGAAGCAATGAACAACCTCGGTCTTCTGTTACAAAGCGGAGGGGAAGGAGTGTTAGCGGACGCTGCGCATGCACGAGAACTGTACGAGAGGGCAATTGAAAAGTGTGGTCATGTGGGTGCAATGTACAATCTGGGCTTGTTGTTGCAGAATGGCGCTGAGCTAGTGGAAAGGGACATTGCACGTGCACGAGAACTATACGAGAGGGCCATCGAAGAAAGTCATCATGTGGGTGCTATGTTCAAGCTAGGGGTTCTGTTAACTAATGGCATGGAAGATGTGATAGACCCTGACCCTGCGCGGGCAAAAGAGTTGTTCGAAACAGCCATCGAAGTGGGTTCCGATGTGGATGCCATGGTGAGTCTTGCCGTTTTGCTGGATGTCGGGGCAGAAGGAGTAGCCATCGACGAAGTGCGTGCCAAACGGTTGTACGAGAGGGCGATTGAAGAGGGCGATATTGTGAATGTGATGCGGAATCTCGGTAACTTGCCGAAACCTGGAGATGAAGGAGGGTCGATAGACTCTGTGCGTGCGCAAGAGCTGTTCGGGAGGGCCATCGAGGAAAGTGGATATGTGGACGCGATGATGCGCTTGGGTTTGCTGCTGGAAAAGGGCGCGACGGGCGTGGCAGTTGACGCTGCTCGCGCTCGGGAGTTGTATGAGAGAGCCATTAGGCGAGGTGGTCATGCAGATGCTATGCTTACACTTGGTTTATTACTGCATCAGGGCGCGGAGGGCGTAGCGGTAGACGCTGTTCGTGCTCGGGAGTTGTACGAGAAGGTGATCGAAAAGAGTGGGGATGCGCGGGCGATGTTCTCTCGGGGGCTGTTGCTGGAAAACGGCGCAGAGGGCGTGACAGTGGACGCTGTTGGCGCAAAGGAGCTGTATGAGAGAGCCATTAGGGAAGGTGGCCATGTAGATGCTATGGTTAATCTGGGTTCGTTACTGCATCGCGGCGCCGAAGGAGTGGAAAGTGATGCTGCACGTGCACGAGATTTGTACGAGAGGGCCATCGAGGAGGCTGATGATGTGCTTGCGATGTACAAGTTGTGTGGTCTGTTGCTCGACGGCGCGGAAGGAGTGCCGGCAGACGTGGAGCGCGCAAAAGAATTGTTCGCCAGAGCGAAGGGAAAGAGGTAGACTGGTGGGCATTGTGCTAGCTCTGGTAGTGTCTCTTATTATTGGCTAACATTCGTCTATGTTTGACACCAAGTACAGGCGTACACGCGACACAAGCGTACACGCAATACAAGCGTACACGCACAAGTGTACACACATGTACCCATACTTCAAGCAGGCCAATTCGTGCGAAACGAGAAGCTTGCACGAAATCCGGTTTGTCGCAGCAAACCGTGCCGAACAACTTTCCAGAGGGTCACATTGTTGACGGCATTAGTGAAGAACGGAGCGCGGGACGGTTTCGTACACCCTTTTGCACGGGAGTGCAGAGAGCTAACGCGGCAGCGATGAGCACAACACAGCTTTTATTCCGTGTAGCTTCGTTTCATTTGAAAGCCCAGAGAGACCATGTGTTGACTAAGAGCAAAAAAAAAAAAAAATGTGACTGTCCAACCATCACATACCTTCGTACTGTGATGAGTCCGAATGGGTGTGTGTTGGTCAAGAAGTCCAACAACATTTACGTACAGACATAAAGATTTTTATAAAAACGGCATCTAATCAACGACTTATAAACCGGTGCTTTCCTCACTCACACAGGAACAGGTCGGAACCGTACTCTTCGTAACAAAACACACACTCGTCCTTAGTCGGGAACGGAATGCACGCCTCAGAATTGAAAAGCACATAACATTCGGCCTCCACAATTTCACACTTTTCACAAAAATCGCAATACCCATTCTTCTCGAGGTACTCACAACTCTCCCTATTGGCGGTATGTGGGATGCTCATCTTAGCACTAGTAGAAGTGGTAAGTGCCAATGTTTTTGAACGACAGAGTGCGCATGTTACACACGCCTGACGGTGCAAGTAATCCTCACATTTGCTTTCCTGGATGTCCGCTTTGCTCCGACGCGGCAGAAAAGGGCGCTGCTTGCTGCCAAAGAAGGGCCTCCTTAAGGAACTCCTGAATCCAAACTTGCCTGGAAGGGCATTCCCGAAAAGTGTTGCTTCTGCAGATCGCAGATCGGACGAAAAAAAGAGTAGCAGCGCCAGCAAAATGAATGTGCTCAATCCCGGAGCCATCATAACGTTGCTTTGAGAGGACCACTGTAGATTTTGCAAAGCCTGAGATGAATTGGGGAGGGGATCTTGGATAAGTGTGAAGGCAGGTGGAACAGAGCATCTCCGACGGGCAGCGACGCCTTTTAAGGAGTTGGAGAATGTGAAATGGAGCAGATGACCGCACATTATGAAGCAATTTCGAAACGGTAAGCTTGGTACCAGATTTGTTGAAGCAAAGCGACTGAGATTGTGCATGTTTGCAAGACTTTGAATCTTTTTTGCGGAGATGTGAGCGTCGATGGCATACAAGGATCAAATGTCAGATAGGCAAAGCGCTTTCGAAGAATAGTCATCTCATCTTGTGCAGACATCATGTCTGAGAACGATGAAGTGTACAAGCCGTGCGGAAAGTAGAGGGCTTAATAACAAAAAAGCTGCTTACTCGATTGAACGAGACGTTGCATCAGAGCGGAGCTCAAAGGAAGGCCATTGCAAGGGAAACGCTTCAGACGGGTATTGTGCTTGGCGCACTATTTACGATTTGTCATGTGTTGTCTACCATCATACCCTGATGGGCGCGGAAAACTGTTTTTGAATCACAGGCCGCAGCGAATGCGCTCGTGCGCGTGAGCACGCCGAGCGAGAGGCCGAGCGACAGAGCGCCCATATCATCGACGTTCACAACAGCGGTCAGTCGAAAATGGTGCATTCCCCAAGCGCCCCAATCGTGAGCTTCTTCGAGCGTGAGGAAACTCGCGAGCGGTAAGCAGCATGCGCGCGTACAGGTATCACACGAGTTGCAAACAGCATAAGCTTCACGCACGCAATCATGGTACAACGCTACAGCGTACCTTTTGTGTGTGAATCCAACTGCTTCCAACTGCTTCCCGCGCTCGCTGCTGTCGCTCGTTTGCTCGTCACGAGCCCACCACAAGAATGTGATGAACAAGCGTAGCTGGCAGTGCTTACAGTCGATTTATATTTACCGAATCAAACAATTTTGGCTAAAACATTCGTCTATAGTTTCCACGCGGGAGTGCCACCACACGCGATACAGCACGTACACGCAGCGCAGTCACACACACACACACACACACCACGCGTTGGATGCCATACTTCCTCGCCGCACATCTACGCCACGCCCTCGTCGTCTCCCTCCGGCTGCGGCAAGTACTACGCGCCGAACCCGAACCTGCGCACACCCCCGCCACGCCCGCGCAGCGCGGACGCCAACGCCTCGTACCGCGCGCGCCGCGTGTGTGCCGAGGGCGCGCCATCATGGTCCTTGCCGTCCCACCTCCACGCCTGCGCCAACTCCGGGCCGTTCCCGAAGCGGCGCGCACCAGCGCCGCGCTCGCGCAGCGCGGACGCCCACTTCTCGTACCGCGCGCGCCGCGTGTGTGCCGAGGGCGCGCCATCATGGTCCTTGCCGTCCCACCTCCACGCCTGCGACAACTCCGGGCCGTACCCGAACCGGCGCGCACCCGCGCCGCGCTCGCGTAGCGCGGACGCCCACGCCTCGTACTGCTCGCGGCGGCTGCCGGGCACGCCGAGACGGCCGAAGCGGGAGGCGTGCTGATAGAGCGGGGAGTCGTAGCGCGCTGTCACATGACGAACCGTGATAAAGGCGCACAGTGCCACGCTCGCTAGCAGCAGCACGAGCTTCCAGCGCGACGCCACCGCTGTGCTCACATTGCTCACGGCGTTGCGCGCTGCAGCACTGTTGCCGCTGTTGTGAGGTTGCGGGTGCTGAGGAGGCGCGCCCGGGATGGTTTGGTAGCCGGCGTCAACGCAATTCGTCATCGTTTGTTGGTGCACAGCTTTTGCGATGAGAGTGCGGAGAGATACAGCGGCGGCGATATCCATCGGGTGCAAACACAGCTTGTAGATATAGCGTGTGGTTTTGGAGGCTTGTGAGCTTTACCGTGCAGAACACGTGTTGCGCCAAGCAATCTTTCAGGCAGGTGTAACGGGGATACGCCCTCCAAAAGCACCAAACCACGAGAGCTGTCACGGAGATTACAAAAAATCTGGCGCTTTGCTTGCTGTCTGGCGAGCGAGCGAGCTCAGCTTTGGCCACAGATATGAAGCGCAATGATTCAGTGTGTTACGGAACACATTTTTTGCTGGTATTGGATGCAGAGCGCTCTCTCGTCTGGTGATCGCTCGTCTATTTCCCGAAGTAAAACATCAACTCAAAACTAACGCCAAACATTGTACACAAATGACAAACCCACAACAGCTGCAGCTCATATGAAGCGCCTTCGCTGGCGGTAAGCCCACCAACCATACACACGCGCTCGCCACACGTGCACATCGTCGTCATTCGGTATACCTCCGTGCCCTATACCCATCGTCACTCTCAAACAGCCTCTGATCTCCCCTCAGCGCCTGTCGATGCTTCGCACCGTACCCAAACCTGCCCAAACCCAAGCCACGCTCACGCAGCGCAGAAGCCCACGCTTCGTACTGTTCGCGCCCCTTTCCAGCATGCCCAATGCCGCCGAAACGAGAGGCGTGCACAACGTACGGCTGCGCATAGCGTGCAGCCACATGGCGGCCCGTTACAAATGCGCCCAATGTGAAGCACACAAGCAGAACGGCAACCTTCCAGCGCGACACCACGGTTGTGCTCACATTGTTGACGGTTTTGTGCGGCGACTCGCTTACGTTGGGAGCTTGCTGTTGCTGAGCAGCGGAGCCCGGAATGGGTTGGTAGCCGACGTGAACGGAAGTGGCCATGTTTGCTGCGCAGTTGCAAACGCAACATAGATGGGCATGCTGAGCACTACATCACACTGAGATGAGCGCAACGCAGCTTTTGTATACGGTGCGCCTATTAGCTCGAACAGAACCACAACAAAAAAAAAAAACTTGAGACTGGCTCAGAGAACAAGTGCTGTCACAAGTGCGTACACGCGCAGAATCAGGAGAGCAACAACAGCAACGGAGATTACAAAATATCTGCCGCATATCGAGAAGCTTTTCTTTTTTGCTGTCTCGAGATCAGACGAGCTCAGCTCTGGCGAATGATTCACTTCGTAGCGCGCCGAGAGCGAATTCATTTCATGTACTACAAGTTGTACAAGTGAACACACTCTGTAGAGTGGTGATGGCTCGTTTTGTGGGAAACGGAAAACAACCTTGTGAGCATGATTGGCGCGGATGCACGCCTTGCCCTGCAAGCAAAACATAAATCGTGAACAAAACAACACACGCGCGCAATCTCGCATATGACGAAACGTGCAAGCTTGCCAAACATCGAAAAAGTATCTGCAACGCGGGTGAGCCGCTCTACTTTCACAAGAACAACCAGCTCCGCATTCCAATGCGCATTGAGATCACAAGAGCGCAACTTCACATAGATATTGCTGGGCCCGTTCGAGAAATCATGATTGGCGCTCAACGAACGCGAGAGTTTTCGTAAAAAGCTACCCATACGTTTGTCTCGAGATGATGGCCACCACCTGTTTCATAATTGGGGAGTGCACACACGGTAAGCATGTTGAGATTCATCACTTGTTTCACCTCACTGACGTGGCAGAACCGCTCCGTTCTGGTTGCCCGATCTCCAGGCACCGCGTAGAAGAGCATTTATGTGCGACGGAAGGGTTGAAGGGTTGCGGAAAGCGTATCGGCTTCACGCCGGCGTCGACCATCGTCTCCTCCGTTCCGGACGGGCGGCCGAAGCGCCGTCCACTCCGCCGCATCCTTTGCGCTGCCGAGTTTTAGGCTGTGGCTGTTTAGCATGTGCACATCCTTCCTTCGCCGTGCCTCAGCGCTGTCCCCTCCTACTAACACTTTCTGCTACAACTAACCTGTTTGATTTTCTCTGATTGTACTTTTGACGTCTTTCAAGCTTTAACATCGTTGCTGATCCGTTGCGTAATGTGCTACCCATGGCCGACGTACTCTATGCTGCCTAATCCGATCGCATGAACCCCATACCATTCCCTATCGTGCCGCTCTTTTTTTTTTTAAGCCTGCACGGTTTCTTTTTTACGGATACGAGGGTTTAACGGTGGTGGCTGTGACACCGAATTGTGCTAACGTTCGCAACAGCCCCATACCTTCTCCTATCGTCTCCACCTTTTTTTTTAAGCCTGCACGCTTATTTTTTTTCTTCGGATACGAGGGTTCAATGGTGATGGTCGCGACAAAAAATTGCACTAACGATCGCAAGACCCCATCCCTTTCCCTATCCCCGTGCCCCATAGGTGAGCAGTTTTGAGCACCCTGGCTCAGGGTGATTTTTGGAGAAATTTGGAGAATCACCCTGCCCTGCGTGAT
>JASCIV010000870.1:0-11009 GCA_030374735.1 Gracilaria caudata
GCCCTACTTTTCACATTGCAACTAGCGGAGTTACGCCGTAGAACTTCCATCACTTCTACACTCAGCAAACGATTCCAGCACTGATCAACAACTCCCAGACCCAATCTTCCAAGCAAATGCGCTGTGAATGCGATGAAATAGGAAGTTGAGACGCGTCCGCTACCAGAAAACACACTTACACTGGTCAGCTCCAGAGATGAGCCGTTCGGAACCTCAGTCCGCACTTTCTTCCAGTCGTACGAATTTCTCAAACGGGACACAGGCACAAACGAGCTTCTGCAGTCATCTCTCTCCGAGCAGACTTCTTCATATGTGCGCAGTCGACAAGAGCGGTTTGGAGAATGGGTACAGTGGCGTAGAAGATGACCTGTTGTACCGCATGGCAGCCCTGGGATGCATAGCACTGAAGAGGCGCTTCTTTCTCGCAGAATGCCGTGTCCAAACCCATTTTGTTTGAGCCAGGCAGTGTCTATACAGTCGGCGACGGGTTCGGGAGAGACAACATCTGGACCATCGCATTGGCAGCCCCAGAAAATAGAATTGCCCTCTTTCCCCGTGAGGCATGATGGAATCAGCTGTCTCCATCTCAAATATGAAATATAGGTCAGCAAACAAATAGCCTTTTGGAAAAGAACTGAAGGTGTACGTAAACTTACGCCGTCACAACATTCACACCTGCACCTTTCAGGGTCTAGAACGGGGCCCCCTGTCGAAAAGCTGAGACATTCAACATGGCGACAGTTGTTCGAATCAGTCTGCGATCCCTCGCACGTACCGGCAAAAGGTAGCAGAGAAAGATCTGAGGAAGAAATTGAAGAGAAATGGAAACAATGAGAAACAAGAAATTAAGGTTTCTTAATGAAAGAGAGCTGAAGACAAACTCACTGATATCTGAAGGCACTTGAGGCAAAGATATTTCGTTGGATAAGCCAAATTCATTCGAGAAGGCATGAGCTGTCCCCCGTGAAGATGCCGTTTGGTTCAACAGAGCACCCAGTAGCGACTGCGAGAGGCAGGAAAGGAGAACAAAGTAAAAGAGAGCCATCATTTTGAATTCGCGATGAGGTCGGAGCAAGTCGAGTGGTGAACGGAATCCAATCGATATAAAGCACTCTTCGAGTTCTTATTGCTTTGCTGCCGTCTAACCTCCCCCATTGTTGCACATGGGGAGGCATATATGTAGACGGGGACAGTAGTACCCCCACTCACCAACAAGTACGTATTCTGCCACTTCAACTGTGATCTTCAACGACATAATGTTGCCTGTGACATATTTAGCAACCTGCTTACAAAGCAGCAGGTACAACGTTTCCTGTTGTCCCTACAAACTGCATGGTCAGCAGAAGATCATAACGCATTTGCAACAGCACTACATTTTAATTCAGTTCTGTTCATCAAAATAATATTATTCCAAAGAATTTGAAAATCACTTGAACTGCCTACAAAATTAAGAAAAAAAACAAATGTTACATTATTCTCGATCCGGCCTGTTGGAAATCTGTCCCGTTCTTGCTACAATGCGAAACGGAAAATGGGCGTCGCAGTACAGCACGAATCTTCACAAGATTCGGCCCACATTGGCGCGCCCAATATCCTTCTTCTCGTACCTTGCATGAACATGTACCCAGCATGTCATGTCTGCATTGGTCGACGTCCGGACATTGGCACTGTCGGAGTTACCTTCACTTCGTACAGACTAATGGTTCATGCCTTGGAGCTCCACGATTGCAGGAGGCTAAGATGAAACACTTTGCAGAGTTCCAGAAAAGAGAGAAGTTCATGAGAGGCAAGTGGAGGAGAAGGAGGACGAAACAAATGTGTACAAGTAGCATAGAAATAATTCTGCTTCCCGTTACTATGACTCAACGGTTTTTAAAAGTCATGACCGTAAGCATTTCTGTATTCCTTTCATGATAGTCAAATCTGAATAAAAATGAGGAGGAATTACCGGTTCAAAATAAGCAAAAGTGGAACAATGCTAGTCACTAGACAGGCATTACAGCTCTATCCGCTCCTCCCAGTTTCCTTTTTTCTTTTTAAAATGGATAAAACATATGGTCGTAGTTTCAAAACTACCATTCATAGAAAGAGCGAACAATGTCAAGTAGGGATCTATGGGATATATATGACACTAGAATCAGGTGAAGTCGCTGAAGTCCGTGTAGTCACTGGCACACTCCATGGTTACGAGAAAGGTGCATTCCGCGTTGCCCGTTTTCTTACATTTTGCAACCTTATTAGCAGCCTCATAAATCGCATCTCCCGTCGCATCCCGTGACAGCAAGCAACCACCCCAACTTAACTCATCGGAAGCCTTAAGAAACAAATCGACTGCGTAAATGCTGGCCACATAGCGATACAAATCATACAGCTTTCGCTGCGTGGCGTAAGTGACGCTTTGTGGAGAGCCACTCACAGAGCGAATCCTGTATCCGACGGCGGGAACAATTTCTTCGCCAAAAGCATCATCCACCGTATACTCAAGTTGCATCACAGCTTCACAAATAAGACCGGGCTCACATTCGTCGGTTCGGACCGTGTACTCCGAGATTTCGCCCGCACTCTTGCGGAGCGAGGAGCGGAATGGGCGGGCGAAGGAAATCTGACCCGTCATCCATGCGCGATGTAGCGCTCGTGCTCCAGTTCGGGCGACAGGTGTACCGTGCCACACTGTGAAAGCGAGAGCAAAGAATGCCAACGCCCACCAGAACGGTTTTGAGGTTCGTGAGCGGACGGAAGGTGCGGGAGCACCATTAGGGATGGAGATTGGGATGTATTCGTTGGGAGTACCGTTACTCATTGCTAAGAGAGAGAGAACGCTTGCTTGGTGGAGGGTGGCACTGGGAGATACGGCGCTGGATTCGACCACTTTTATGCGGCGCGGGGTGGCTGATGAAGGCTGTGCTCTGCTTCATAACGAACGACGCAAGAATGTATACGGACGCAGACTTTGGAAGCAAGTTTGGTGAGTGCCATTCGGACTTTGCAGTAAACTTTGAATCTGATTCTGCGTCCAACGTTTCACAACGTTTCATAGACGTGTGAGAAAAGGCGATTCGTCTCTGTAGATTTCGACCGTTTTCCGCAACTCTGACGGAGATCGCGGTTGTGCGTTCTGTCCGTGAAGCTCCAGTTTGAAACAGAAGGCGGGGAAGGCATCGTGATGCAAGTGTTCGAAATCTCCTGCTGCGTACAGCCAATTACAGGCGGCCGTTTGTATCCGCGAAACAATCAAAATCGCTTTAAATGCATAAATCGCTGGTTAGGATGCACCGTGCATTTCGGCCATGTGGCCCTAGCCAATTGGAACTCACATTTGCAAGATACCCATCAACCATTGGAACACGTGGTGCTGACTCAGAAAATCAATCAAACAAACGCTGACATCTAGTGACAACTACAAGACAACTACGAGAATGGTGTCAACAACACTTGTCTGAGCTATCTCACAATGACGGACACCCCTGCTTCGCGGCTGCTTTGTGCTTGATTCCCGACTGCGATGAGACACCTGCCATCAGTCTCGCAGCGATCAGAAGCGTAATCGTTCAAAACACCCCGCATACGAAGAAGATCACGCATGGAAGAACCTTGGCGAGCTCCAACTTCACGAAGTTGGATTGCCTCCAACAGCATTCTGTTCGTTCTTTACAAACCTAAACGAAACTCTGCACGTGAATCACGCTCACCTCTTTAAAGTTCTCATGCGTCTTCGTCAGAGTTTGCATGAGTTGCATCCGTTCTCAGCCATCTGCAAAAAGAACCGGCACATGGGGGTAAGAACTTCACCGGCTTTTGCACTATGTGCTTCTTATGCAAGGGACGCTAATAGGCTTTGTCGTTGTCGTCACTGGCTTCGCCATTAGCCATCAGAGTTCGTACACAAAATGATAGATGTATCACTGCTAGAACCAATTATTCTCCATTATATAGAGCGCTTTTCCATTTCTGAAGGCTTAGTCAATCTTCCTTGGTGGACACAAATTACGAACCATATCAAGTTGAGTTTGGACAACACATTTCACTTCATGCATTTCAGCAGTTCAGCAATTCTCTTGAAACATGCGGCCCTTCGCAACACACGTCTGTGTACAAGAGCTGCACATCCGATGGGGGCCATCAGTTGAAAGCCACCGGGCGCTGAGCTGTCGACGCTGCAACTCCAACTACAAGCCATTGCTTCTTCATACCCACTTCTTCCCATGATGTCTCGTACCATTGTTCTGCTTCTTTCTGTCTTCGGCTGTTCTCTCGCTGTCGCGCCGCCATGTCGTCGAGACGTTGTGTTCCCTTACATATCATGTGAGACAGACTGTGCGTGGTATTCACACTCGACGGTAACCGACTGTGTGCAGAAGAAACAATTTGGATGCGGCCTACAAACTTGTTCTGCGAACGGCTTCCAGTGCATTCTTGACTCCTCAATAACTCCTGCTTGCCCCAACAATGAGATTCCCGTCAAGGAAGTGACACTCAAGCCATTCAGGCCCGTTGAATTCAATCTAGCGTTCAATCTCAGTGAATACATGAAAGACTACATCTTTCTCATCGACGCCTGCAACTCTACGAGGCCCGCACTCGACGCAGTGAAAGAAGAGCTCATCAGATTTGTACGCAATGTGTCTGCGGACTACAACGTTGGGGTTGCTATATATGGCTCTGAGAGTTCATTCGACGCTCGAGGCTTTTCGGTGTTACAGACTGTGACTTCCAATGGCGAAGATGTTGTACGCGCACTGCAGCACATTCCGGTACTGCCAGACGGACCTCGCTCTTCAATACAAGCACTTTCTATTTTGGGCGGCTCACGCACTGTGGAAGGAGCAATCGAAAGCTTAGGGTTCCGTTCTCGAAACAGGGCGGTGGTACTTATTGGAGATACGCCAGGAAGAGAAGTTCCTTGTGACGCACCTTACTTCACTGATCTCAGGCGTTCGTGGGGTTTTAGAATCCAAAAGATTGTGGTAAATATCGCAAGCCCGGGACTAGATGCTGCACTCCCTGCTCTTCACTGCGACCACTACAACATCCCCGAGGCGCAGAATCCCATTCGGGAAGGTCAGGGCTCATCCATTGCCGGAGAATATATAGTACATCCGCCAGTGACGTTTGACAAGCTTTTCCAGATGTACGACGAGCATAGGCGATACATTCCTCCAAGAGGATACTTACCTGGGTGGGGAAGACGCGTGTGGATCACACAGAATACCACATATCGCCAGTTTGGGTACTTCCAGATGCCTTACCCTCCGCCGCTTTCGGACGGATGTAACGAGCGGGTGAGGATGAGCATTCCTTCTCCGTGGCCGGAACTGCTTAAGATTCCGAGCGAAAAGGACGGCAAAGTGCGCCTCGAAGTTGAGCCATTGGCTTGCAGAAATGGCTCGTTTACGTGCGAAGTGGTTGTCAAGGACTCGAGAAGTCGCCAGTTCTTGGGAGCATCTTCGAGCCGTGTGGATGGGCATGTGCATATTATCAAGGTGAAAGCGTGCTGATTGACTAGTTCGTCGTTGATGAGCGTAGTCTAACAATAAATTTTAAAAGCTACTTGGACAGCTCCATAGCTGAACAACTCGAGCTGTTCCATCGCTTGAGGTGACGCGCTGGTATTGCTTGTGTTTTGAAAGAGTCAACAAGCGTCTACAAGAATCCTCTTGGGAGAACTGACGTGGCTTCGCGAGCATGGAAGAAAGAAGCGAGTGCAAGCCTGTTTCCACCCCCGAAATCTTGCACAAAACTTACCAATTTTTTAGAACAAATCCACAGAAGCCCTCACCTCATCAGAGCGTTGTTGACAACCATGGAACGCGAAACACGACCTTGGCCGAAACCGTGACGGAGATCGATGGAAGGCGTTTATATTTGCGTGGACATTTCGGTGGGCTTGTTGCCCAAGGATGCGTGGCATGACGAAGCGGGAAGATCATCACGTGAGGAACTCGAACGGCTTGGAATGTCTGCTGGCTAGCACTGTCGTCTCTCCCCGATGCCGGAAAGATATAGTGCACAGAGAGAGGGGACATAAGAATAAATTAGGAAATGAAAAAAAATGAACACCTCTCGCACACGACAGGGGCAACAGCACTTTTAGGATACAAACGCTGCTAGAAGGCACAGAAATAGAACGATAGATTCAATGCTCCCAGTTAAACGAAGTCTAGCCCAGTGCCGAGGGTAGCAGGTTGCTCCGCCAGCCCCTGTTGTTTGAGAGGCCGCGCATCTGCGGATGTGGTGACAACTTACGGCCGCGCACGTTCGCAGACGTGGAGGGACAGCATCTCGGAGCACGATCCCTCTTCGCGATACTCGCCACGTCATCGTACAACAATGCAAACGATGCATATGCGTGGACAAACGCTTTGGGGGACGCCATTGGCCAGTTTTCGATTGCAACCAAAAACCGAAAGTTGACGGGATAAGCCAAATGCATTACAGTGCAATGCGACCGCCACGGAGTGTGCTCTGGATTCTCTGGACAATATATCCCGACCTACCCCGATGGACCTCGCACAATTCTTTCAGCTCTCTATTGAGTTCAGCGTTCTGTCCGAGAACTCTCGCTTCGTAACTGTAGAAACAGAGTGGCGCTAATTGGCGATACTCCAAGACGCGTACCTGACTGCTCACACCAATTAGATAGGGAGGGACTCTCCATATCATTGTTTGGTTCTGCTGCCGGTATTTCAATAATGCTTGTAAGCCTAGGTGAACCTGGGATAGATGCTATTCTTCCGCCTATCGAACCTTGCGAAAACAAACCAGGATCGCAAGAGCCGCAGGGTGTACAGGCAGGCCAGGCGAGTAAGCTTGCAGAGCTTATAAACGGTGATGTTTTTACATCTATCGCTGCTGACAGTCTCGCTTAAGGTTGACCGCTTGCGAAGGAGCCCATCAGAGATCATCAGTCCCAACCAGGCGGAGAGATTTATATTTCTACGGCGAGCGTGGTGCCTGTAAATCGAACCTATTACACATACCAGGAGCGCATTGACGGCTGTGGGGAAAACGTGATTGTGAGCTTTAGCTGGATCCCAAGCTTTGTGAGCGAACCGGCGTATATCACTAGCAAGGCGAAGCTTGAACTTCCCACAACGCACTATAAGAAGATTTCAGTTCGAGGCTGCTAAGCAAGCATGTCAAAAAGCGTAAAGCTATTCATTCAAAAACGGAAATATTTGTGGAACTGCTGATTTCATTTCAGTAATAATGTGTAGGCGATCTGCAGCTCGCCAACACTACAGCAACGACCGTTTTCCTCGTTTTCGTGTGGTTGGCGAGTACAATGTTTTTACTGGTTCGCAACTACCTTAGCGCTATTGATTTTTCTCAGGAATTCAACACAACCAGATAAGTGTCAATTTGAACGTAGGCAAAAGTTTCAATCGAAGACGCTACTCATATTTCTGTTGATCAGAGAAGGGGCAGATGTATAACGAAGTATACTCGTAGTCTTAGCGCGCTCGTGTGGAAGGCAGGTAACAGTAAAAGGACCAGGAGTAAGACCTCGGTAGATTCCACCGAGAGATCCCTCTGGATACCAGCACTCTGCTGCTGTGCCCGGGCATTTATTCTGCCTGACTCAGGCAAATACATACGAGGATGATGTCACTCAACTCATTCACACTAATTCCAAAATTTCCCTACCCGCGTCTCTCTCTTTTCCGGTACCATGCTAATCCACTCCGCCTACATTCAGGTCTCACCTTCTACAAGTCTTGATATGCTCCCTGTATTCGGAAAATTCATATGTCTGTCGACATATTGGACAACAATAGAATATATCATGAGTGCGCACATGAACCCCGAATGGTTCGTAATCAAAAGGTACGGAACTTGCACTTGAACTACCAGATTCCACCAAGTCTGAAGTTGGAGATCGGGGCTCAGGGGTAGACGGCGGCAACTGTGCACGCGAGGCTGGTTCCGACTCAGCCACAGCGTGCTTGGTCGTATCAGCATTCCAACCCTCTGTATCATCAGCTTCAGCCCAGGCTACTTGCATAACCTCTGCAAAACGTTCACTTATCCTATTATATTCTTCATTTTCGTCAGCGGCGTCAGCGGCGTCCGTGGCGTTTGCGGCTGTGAACTGGGGAGGGACTTGTTCTACTGTTTCTAACCAAAGAGACATCCAATTTTGTTCCTCTGGAAGATTCAATAGCTCTCCACCTACCTCTACATTATACACGCTGAAGATATTTCCGTCAGTCGGAGGTTGTTCACAGTCGCTACTAGAGGTACTTTGAGTCATTATTTCTTTCAAAGAAGCTCTGAATTCCTTTTCAATATGATGGTTTGATCAGCGATGCGGTGAGGAGAAGTGATTGGTATGTTGCGTGGAGCAAGAGATCTGCTTTTATCCTGCTTCATTGTGAGTTCGTTAGTGACTGGGCTCGATTGTTGGAGACACTTAACGGATATGCAGCGATGAAGATATACATGAAGGTGTGCCAATGGTTCCTTGTCATAATTTGTTTATTCTTGAGTATCTGGACAAATTTATGAGTTGGAAACCAACTTTTATTTGCTAGATTCTATTGCGTTTAAATCAGCCCATATTTCTCGCATTATACTTGTTTTGAAAAATATGGGTATTCATATATACATTCATTGGAGTGTTTGGCCTTCACGGATTGGAAGGACCGTAGCATGCACAATGGAGACGTAGGGAAAAAATCAACGAATTGCCGTCGACGAAGAAAAAGGGCATCTCGTCGGTTGGAAACAACAGAACTAGTGCTTTGCTGGCACTAAACTCTGTAGCAGCCGATGTGAAGCAAGATCGTGATTTTAAGGCTGCAACTTTGCTGGCGGAAAAGGCTGTAGCTGAATGTAGGGCGGCTCGGACAGCGGCCATATGCTGCCGTCGAACAGGCGTTGCATGCGCAGACTATGGCCGCGCATGCTGCAATGGAGAGGGCTGCGGCTGCGTTTGTACCCGCAGCCACACCGGCGTCGGCCTCTGGGATGCGCTCTACAAGCTCCGAAGCTTCAGAAGTTCTCGAGTCAAATTCATAATATGAATTTGAATACTATATCGAGGGGGCTCGTGGTGTGAAGGTATATTCGCGGTCGTGATCAACAGCGCCATTGTCAGGGAAATGTGCGCGGTTGTTTCAAGTGCAGATTCCGCGGTCAAGTTTAGACGCCTTACTTGCATGTAGTGAGATTTAGCAACATAGAAGTAGGAGTTAGTGGGAGTGGGATTTCGATGAGTAACTTCACCCACGAAAACAAGAATGAGAAACACTGGGGTGATTAACAGTATTTCTACAGTCGGTTTTTGTGTTATTTGGTCGCGTTCAGCTTGCTATACGTTTTGCTTTTTCACCCACAAACCGTATAAACGAAACCATCTTGTCGAGCAGTGAGCTTTTGCTTTGACGTATGTCTCGATCGCATCGAGCACGCTGGAACAAGTAGCGAAAAATGGGATACGAAATTGAAGTATGCGAGCTCACATTCGCATTACACTTCGAGCCACAGCGTGTTACACGATGCTCGGCTGTCGACGTAAGCGAGGTCGTGAATGCACACACATGCGAATGAATTTGGCATTTGTTATTGGCGCTGATGAGACTACAATGAGCTTCCGTGTTGGGAGTGGCGGAGCTGTTACAAAGCCCACGTGACAAAACAGCAACAACTTCGGCCTCACGGCTCTGGTCGACATCAGAAGGAGCAGTTTAATGCACCTCATCCTCGAGTAGAAACGAGTCGAAACGAAAGTAAGGTACGATTGCACGCCCCTCACACGCGATCGCCGCCAATGTGAGATGAAAAAGAGGCCACCGTGGGACAAAACAATGCGCAAAAAAAAAAACTTCAAGGTCCAGGACTCTTGGATACCAGTATTATGTAATAACCTGCAGAATACAGTGAGTTGTACTGAATTCTCTACTGCATTGCCGCGCTGGAGCCCCATTCCCAGTTCTGGTACAGAAATGGCTGACGCTCCTCGACTCTGCACTTGGAGAAAAGACCCATTTCTCATACCCCTCTCTTGTGAAGTCCAAGTAAAACCAATAACCGTGAGTGGTGGATTAACCCAGTGCGTTATTCAGAACCATAAATCATAGATTTTTTTTTTAATGGCATCGCTTGCACACCCTACAAAAAACGCATGTGATATACGTGCAGCCATTGCCGGCTAACCTTAGTACAAGCCGCCCAACAGTGAGGGCCACAAACGCCTCATTGTGATGCTCGTCGACCGCATGTCTCGAGTGATGGGGAGGTTGTACGCATAAGATTCGGGCAATTTTATACAAGGTTCTGAACCATTCTCAGGCAAATACAATATTAGTACATCAACGTATCATTCCTGTACCCATCACACTTGTTCCCAATTCGATGCTTTTCCTTTTACGTCATATGGGAGCGCTTTGGAACGGTGTAGCACAGAAGAAGGCGTACACGCCAAGTCATGCCTGATCTATGTGATGCGCTTTCGGCTTTCACTCTCACAGACAGTACTCCGCTCGTAGCTTACACGTTGACGTCTCTAGACTGCTACCATTCCAGAGAGTTAACGACCACCGTCTCCTCCAACGCCGACGCCGAGACTGCTCGAGGCGAACGTTGCGAATGAGGAGTCACCAGTTGGGAGAAGGAGGCGAGGCACGGGGACATCGGTTGGTGTCGTTACAGTTGGGAAAAGTGGGGGAGGAAATGGGACAACGGTTGGTGTCGTTACAGTTGGGACCAGGGGGCGAGGAAAGGGGACGCCGTTGACGAATCCAGGTAGTCTAATACCGTCATCAGCATCACCATCGGGCATGTCCTCAACCGGGGTTGGCACGGGCGTTGGCATGGGGAGTGGCAAAGGGGTCGCCCTACCAGGGGCTCGTGCGGCCATTTGGACAGGCGCCCGACTTCCAAAAAGGGCAGAAAATTTCTATTTAATAAAGGATGCGATGTCTTGTCGGTTGACAACAGGTATGGCCGACACACACAGCACCACCATGGAGAGGAGGACCAACGTCTGCTTCATGGCGAGAAAGAAACCA
>JASCIV010000115.1:0-44555 GCA_030374735.1 Gracilaria caudata
ACTCTCCGACGCTTGTCGTGAAGGCTGACCCCGGACTTACACCCCGGCATCGCCGTGTCAGTCTGGAGAGGCTCTACCACCCAGCTACCTCTAAGAGGACGAGATCCCGAACTTCTCGGTGTGTTTTGGGTTTTCCCATTGCACTACAAGTAGATATGTTTAATCACAGCATGATGGTTCCACAAGCCAATTTAGTTTCTTTGTGATCATGTGTGACCTTTAAATGACGCGACTACGAGCAATTGTCTTCCCAAAAGAACGTATTCCCAAACGTGTCCCATAAATTCTGCATGACTAGTCTACGGGTTTTTAAGTATTCGCGTTCGTCATTACTTAGTCTCTGCAAGGCACATATTGCGGCAATAGTACCAGGTGGGGGAATTACTTCTTCCTGTGAAGCAGCCAACTCCCACATCACTGTAGCATCGTTCCCAAACGACGCATTTGCAACAAGTTCATGAACATCCTCCGGCTCTTCTTCGTTGCGATTGCTTTCTATCATCATATTGTGGAGTAGAATGCAGCACTGCATGACAATTCTCATTGTCGTTTTGTTCCAGAATCTGCTTGGTCGAGCGATGATATGCCATCTGGCCTGCAGCACTCCAAACGCGCGCTCGACATCCTTGCGTCTGGCCTCTTGGTGGGCGGCCATGACCTTCTCTTTCTTGGTTAATGGGTGGCTTACGGTTTGTACAAAATACGGATACTTTGGGTAGATACCGTCTGCAAGCCAATATGGAATGTTCCGTGTCTGCCCAGCTATAGCGTACTCTACCGATGGCGGATACGAGCCTTCCGCCATCTTGTTCAGGAGTGGAGAACATTCTAGGACGTTAATGTCGTTTGCCGACCCCGGCATCCCAAAGAAGAGATGCCATATCCATAAGGAATCATCAGCCACAGCTTCCAGTGTTACTGTAGGTTCGCCCTCTTTACCTTCATATTGTCCATGCCAGGACGTCGGGCAGTTTTTCCAGCTCCATTTACAACAATCAATGCTGCCAAGACACCCAGGAAATCCATTTCGCTCGGCTCTGCCGAGCAAAGCCTTCAAGTCCTCATTTGTCGGAGGACGGAGATATTCCTCTCCAAAGCAAGTCAGAACACCATTACAGAAGTGGCGCAAGCATTCACTGGCGGTACTCTCACTCATACGAATATATTCATCAACAGAGTCATAACATGTTCCGTACGCAAGAAGACGAAGTGCGGCTGTCATCTTTTGTTCACAGCTGAACCCAAGTTTACCTGCGCAGTCTTTTCGTTGCACGAAGTAGGAAAACTTCGTTTCAAGAGCAGTCGCCAACTTCTTGAATACAGAGAACGAAACTCGAAACCTTCGTCGAAATTGGTGCGCGTTGTAAACAGGGCTTCCGGAAAAGTAATCTTGATGTAACCTAAACGCCGCATAGACTCTACCGCGTTCTACGTTGTTCGCCCTTCCTGGTTTAGAGCCACCCCACTTGCCAACATCCTCTTCATCGCTGCTCTCCAGAATATCGTTGGTTAGCTTTTCAAGTCCATCGTCAGCCATTTCCTCAACCCAATAAGGTTGAAGCACTGTTTGCATCATTAAATGAAGAAAGACTGAAAAAGCAGGACTGTTTCTTGTGCAGCATCAAACGAGAAAACAACGCGCAAAAACGAAAGAGTGCCAGTAACCAACAGCAACGAGACGTGCGATTCCTCAGAACTAGACGGAGTAGACTAACAGTAAACCGAAAGCATGAAAGGCCCTGCACTATACCTCACAAAGACAAACCACTATGTTGCATATGTTCCAAGGACAGCGCCACACGAAAACGCCAAGCAGCACAAAGAGCAGTGATAGATCCGTAGTGAACGCAGAGTACTCAATTCCACAGTGTATTTTGTAATGCTGCTTTGACATAAAGAAGCACGCAACAGTAAACCACACCGCTCAAACGCTGAAATGATCGTAACCTAACCCTTAAACGCGTGGTAGTACACCCAGATACGCAGCGTCCTAAACGAACGCACGGCGTCAAACCCAAAGTAAAGTGGCTTCAAGAAACGGGTACCAGATGAAACAAACAGTGAGCTCTAAACACGAAAGAAGAGAGTTAACGCGAAGACCCCACTGTAGAAATTATTACGTAGTGGCAGGTAGGAAGGCAGAGTCTGCTGACAAACTTCCACTGTTGACGCAATATTTCGAGACAACAGGATGTACTTAGTGCGTCAGAAGATCGATTGGAGCAAGTGACATAGCGCAACCAAGCCAAACGCGCAATAACCAAAAGCGGAGCTAAGCTAAAGCCCGTATCGATGATCAGCAGTGTAGCCGGGGGAGCGCTACGCCACCCTGAACGTACAACCAGCAGTAGAAGGATACACGGTACGTGCAGGTGTGCCAAACAGCGCCGGAGAGATGGCGGCAGAAGGTGGAAGAGAATCGGGCTTATTTAGCCACAGCCGACGGGTGAAGAACGACCCTGAACGAGCAAAATCGCAAATGAGATTAAATGGCTCGGCCATTTGTTTCATGCCACTTGGCAGAAAATCTGCTTGTTTGCTCCTTTGCTCTCCCTGCCAGTGGAGATGCTCTGAGGATGTGCGCCACGTGCCATGTTTTCGGAGCGCGGCACGCACGCGCGTGTGCGCTCCTGTGAGGTTTTGCCTTTACAGCCGCGGAGCGCGGGCACGAGCGTGTCATCATATTTGATGCTGTTTCCATCTCGTGACTACGGATCTGCGCTGGCGCCGTCCTGAGAACGGCTCCTGTCATACAAGGGTAGAACGTCTCTGTCTCGAGCGAAACTGTGCTTTTCCCCACGCAGATCTCTTTCGGCAGTGTAACTCACTGCTTCTAGAATCTAGCATTTTCTAGGCCTTCTATCGTACGAGCCTTGCGCGATGATGCTGATCACAAGGCTAGGTGGCAGGCTGCGCGCCCACAAGCCACAAGTCCTTAGCTCAGTTTATCACTTCTTCTGCTTAGCAAGGAACTTCTTCATGTTATTCGTCAGTCTTCGCACAGAGCGATTGCCTTCACAACTACTAATCACGCCTATCCCGTAGTGGAAGTTTCCTGCCGTAGAGATCGCCATACCATCTCGGGCGAAAAGCACATAGCTAACACCTGTTACAAGATTTATCCCGCACAAAGCGTTCGCGTCGTAGGTTTGCAGATAGAAGAACTTTGGTTGTTTTCTGCCCTTGTAAAACTCCTCCAGATATACCAAGAATACTCGAATCAATAACCCTGTCTTTCTCCTCTGCCTCCTCATCTCCTCGGTCTTGCAAAACCGAGGACATCCAATGTATTGAGCCAGAATCTTCACGCGAACAACTGTGTGCGAGGTTCGGTAAGAGCGCCAGAAGTCCCTCCCCGGCCACTTCTTATTGGCTGTGCAATAACACTGTTTTTTTGACGAGTTCCGTTCCGCTTTCACCACCTCCTTCATCGTCATTCCACCGCCCACCTGTGCCAAAGAAAAACACAATAGTAGACACACCACGCCTAACTTCCTCATCGTGAAACATCCTTCTCGGTTCATTATGTCTAGGGCGTTTCGGAGTTCAACAAGTGCGGGAAGAATCAATCGAAGTGCAAAGCCGATGGATCAAATACAGTTTCGGGCACCCCGATGTCTGAGAGCGATGACGACGGCTCTCGGTCACCGTCGAGGGGGCGGCTTAAGTAGGGGACAGAAAAAACAGGCAGAGTTGGGTGAGTCGTGGTGAGCTCGAGCTCTGGCAGTTGTGGTACTGGAGACGTCGCATCGGTCCAGACTGGAGGAGCCGTGGCTTCGCCGCACCTTTTATACTGACAAACACACATAGTTGCCTCAAGCCGTTCGCTTGATCCGAATCTGGAATAGCAACCCGGGATTTGCCTTCCTCATCGCCTTCCAACGCAGAAACGCCAATCACCACCACCCTCTGATTCCAGCACAAAATCAAACCCATCGATGTCAGCAGAACAATAATATATGAAAGCGTTCATCACTTGAGGTTCTGCGCTTGGTGCTCACGATGGAATGGAATTCGCAACCAGGTACAACACTCGCTGATGACGACGCCCGTCGAAGTGCGTTTTTGAACATGCAATACAAGCTCATTTTGATAAGTTGTTTGAGCTGTTGCGGTATGGCCCATGAGCTTCCGGAAGTGCGCACGTTCTGGAACAAACTGAAAAAAGGCGATAAGGTTACTAACTCTTAGATTATCCAGCTAAGCTGGATAATCTAAGAGTGCGCACCAACTCAATTTCGAACGTCGGCCACCCATTTCGAAGGGCGAAGAGTACCATGTACGTGGGTGTGGCACGAGCAAGTTGCTTGTAGAAGGCAATGCGCAACATGGCTCTACTCGTCGACTTCGCGCGGATCTGCTTTCAAATTTTGTCCCGGGTCACAGGCCTTTTTATGGTTTAAAATTGGAGCCACTCTGGTCGTTGTCGAATATAGCTCAAAGCTGGGTTCCTGAACCCACATAATATGATATTCATACATATGCAGGGTATGAGTGCTTTCTGTCGGGTTACAGCCCCGGCTCAAAGCTGTAAACCATTGCGCAAAAGTTCTCATCTCAACTAGCAACGTGATCCGGTTTCATTATTTTTAAAGATGGTGCAGCCCGGCCGCGTGCCCGCACGCGTACGAGTGCGCGCAACTTTTTCACGCAACAGTTAAAGGCTGGGCCGCATGATCATCTTGATGGAAATGAACAAACAGCAAAAGCCGCCCAACCCCGCGTATCGGTATTGGTTTTCTCGCTGTAATGAAGATCACGATGCTCGTGAAGATGGCGATGTAAGTCATCTTTATGTACTTCAAAGCCCTACCAAATTTAGCCCGGGGGCTACAAGTACCAATGATCTCTGCAGCAATGCAGCACAAGTTACGAAGGTGCTAAAGAACTTTCCCGTCAACAAGGATGCTGTTACTGGTCTCTTGCAATACAAGGGTACCCTTGTATGAGGGATACCCTTGTACATGCGATCGCTCCGCTTAACCTTTCTTGTATCTTTCCATTTACAATGAAGGGATCAACCCTGGAACATTTCTAAATTTTGAACTCAGGACAGTTCCCATTTGATCATGTTGGAAAACATAAAAAGCTCACCTGTTCCAACATAGGGGCACAGGCTTCTTCTGATTGCGATTCCGTGTACGAGAAATAAAACACATTTACAATGCTGTATCTTAACCATTAAACACAGGGCATGATGATTCTATGGGTGAGAGTTCTCGTGGACAGCCCTCCAAGGGCTGTCCACGACAACTCGGAAGCCTGCTGGCTGTGAATATGTTGGGGGCAAGAAAGCTTCTGAAACCTAGCGTGGAAGAGCGAGTGAAGTTCAAGTGAAGCAGGCCCTAAACAGTATGCGCTCTACCGAGCAGTACGTGGTGCTTCGTGGTTCGAAGCTTTTCGAGGGCTACTGCACATAACTTTACCAGCCCTCTGAGCATTACCCTTGCGGCCAACCTTATCCAATGCTTTGTTGGATTGATCGAGGGCAATATCACCCTAGCCGAAGTTCGTGACCAACGGTCACGTATCATCATAAACACGATTGCAACCTAACGTCATTAAGTTGCAATCGTTCCCACCCACACAAAAAAAACCAACCCTACCGTATGGTGGAATAAGGGCACGTAGGATAAAGTTATTAGACGATCAAGATCGCTCTCTGCTTTGGAACATCGACAACTCTAACACCAACATGTATTGAAGTTAAAGGGGTGATGATTATCAAGATTTTTGGTAGTCTATTTGAATGGCTCAAGGCATTGATGATGGACTGTAAAGACCGGTACAGAGCTAGCCTGCGCGGCGGCTTCATTTCATATACCAAGAGACCTCAGATACGACGGTACCTTTACCGACTCGGCAATCACTTGAAGCACAGTTACGAGAGAATGACGCAACAGATTCTGGACATTCGGCTCTCCATCTTTAAACAGTCAAGAGCGTTGGACGGAAAGACTTCCAGTTGCCAAACCTTCAACAAGACTCCACTCGAGACTTGCTTGCGAGCGAGCTTCACAAGCGAGTTGACGCAGAATCGTTTATTTACAGCACCACACCTTTTTTAGAACCATTTGGCGGACGGACTTCAGGGGCCCGAGGGTTCTAGCAACTTTTTGCGGTTTCAGTTGTGTAGCCTTTCTACACTAGCACATGTGCCAACGGAACTACTGTTAACTTTCACAACATGGAATTGCTGAACCTTTTTTGAATGTGTACGTGTACGTGTACGCAACTTCCGTAAGTTTCGCGGTTACACAAGTTGCCAAAGATGTAAGAACGGGTTCAAGGTGGTCAGGCAGGTAAGGAAGGTGAACAAAGGTAAACTGTCACGGCGTGACGTACAAGTAAATCTATGTAAACGGGTTAGAACGAAATGGGGATATCCCTCACACCAGTACCGTCGTACCTCGTCAACTTGGAACGATAAGGGGCATTTTGCAAATGCACAAGACAGCTTTGTGCCCAAGCGCCCTTAACAAACGACGCCTGTGGTAATTCGCACTTGCATTGGATTTGGCGAATGTGCATTTCGCATCTTCTCGTGTTAAAGCAATTACCTTTGTTTGCGTCTGTACAGGAGGAGGCTTGTAACCTCTTCCGCAGCGCTTATCGTTCCAACATCTTTTCGGAGATGTGGCCGTTTGGGTGAGCGTGTTCGAAGGGCAACCCGCATTCTCGATATAGACTAGTCATGTGGCTGTTTGGTCTCTTTTGAATTGGCAGCAAGCCAGCCTTCACTTGAGCGTTCACGGGCATGGAAGGATGCAGACACGCTCGGCCACTCTAATGAGAGTCCTCGTCAGTTATGCCACCAAAAGACCAACAATTCTGCTCTCCAAGTCATGACGCTCAGCGCTTCCGTTTCGGGATTGTTTCCATTCAAACCGCAGCTTGTTTGTTCTCGAGAACCGCTCATTTCGGCCTCGTCTTATGCGTACGTCGCCTAACGAAACCGAACCTTAGAGGTTGTGTTTTCACAGTTGTGAGCTTCAAAAATGAGGTCAACCCAACACGTCCGTTTAGCCCAGGTACTTCGTTTATTTTTCTTACTAGCGTGTGTTCCGTCAACCCGTACGCTCGTTCGCTGCGCATCGTCGCGGGCTGCCATAACTATTTCCTGTTTTCAGCTTAACTGCGTCGCACCTCTTCACGCTCTCGCTCGTCCAGAAACACCCGCTCACAGGTGATACTCTCCTCACATTACCACAAGTCTTGGAGTTATACCTTTTCCACGAGCGTGTCCCATCGATAAACCATGGCCGACTTCATTGGTTCCTACGTTACAATCGATGATGAAGATGTGCTTTCTCGTCATCTTGCCTTGCTGCGTGCTGAACTTCCAGTGTCAATCATGGAAATGGATCAGCTACAAGCCGAGAATGATCGAATGCGTCGTCTGCAGGCAGTGGATGCGTTAGAGACACAAGCTCAGCCTCAAAGTGGTGTCGGTGCTCTTGATATTGATGAGGTGGACCTCGACGATATTGGGGTGGAACCTATGAGTTTGTTCGCTCCCAAGTCTGGAGACAATGAAGGTGAGCATAAACTATTCAGTATCGATCTCAACTCAACCAAGAAAGCATTTGAGCCAAAGGAAGTGAAAACTGGGGAAAAGGTGCTTGACAGCTCGGAACGAAAAAAAGCCACTTTGAAGAGCTCCATTATCAAGTTCTTGTGGCGGAAAAAGAACGATGAGAAGGCTAAAAAGTAACTTCGCCAAACAAAGCGTTTGGAAGACTTTGCTGGGGCTACCGTGGTAGACAATCTTTGTCAAATGATGGACCATACTACACGACATCTTCCTTCCTGTTGGTACGAAGGGTTCGGGAGGTGACAATCATTTCGCAATTTAGGTTCATACCTTCTTGCACGGTATGGAATGCTGAACTTTGTCGAAAATTTGAAAGGCATTCCGCTCGAAGTCGAATGCTCTGTATCCCGGATTCCTTTGAATCATTGTATTGCTAGTACCTAGATCTGGACAAAGTTCGCAGAGCCATTGGTTCCATAGTCCCCACCAAGTTGCGACGAAGCCGTTGATAATATACCTATAAGCTAAACTCATCAAACCCCATTACATCGAAACAAAATAGTTCTGTACGGCTTCACCGCTTGGACGATCTTGCTGCCTGATTTCTTTCCACCAGACCGTATGATATAACAAATTTGAACCACTACCACACACGTTTCCATGGTGAATAAAAGGCGAGGCTTCAGATTTCTCAGATTCTTACAGGTCCAATCTCTCAAGATGAACATTCCCGAAGTTTGTAAAACCGGGAGACCTTCTATCCTTTCCTTTGGTCACGCTCCAAAGAATGAAGTCCTCACGCGTGATATGATCAACAACATTAAGACGGGAGCACACGCCCAAGGGACTGTCGATGAAAATCCTTTAGAGATGCAGCTTGGCATTCGGCTTTTCTTCAGAATCAGAATCACATTCTAGCCAAAACTTCGGACGAAGGGTATAGTGTAGGTATCTCTTTAAATGTAGAATTACAAAGAGAGAGCAAGAGTAGTTGTTGTCGGCAATAAAGAAGAGAGAGAGTTCAGACTCATGACGACGATGAAGAGAGGAAACTTGCATGTTTGACAACAAAGCCATTTGCCAGCGCAGTCGGGAAGGCAGTTCTAAAAGGGGCAAACAGTAGATCATCTAACATCATGATGAGTACCTTTGGCTTTCTCGAGGAGAGAGAAGCTCTTTCGGAAGAGGAATAATTTCAATCCTCTTTCATGTGGTGTTACAACGTGACAACCTGTGAGGTATAATAACATTGTCGTTGGCAGAACAGGCAAATCATTGGCCAAATATAAGACAAGTGTCTTCAATGAGAGGGCGAGACGTTCCCGCCAGTTTTTTGCCCTCAAGGGAAGGTGTGATCCCGATGACAAGACGGATCGGGACCAGTGTCGCGCACGCGATGTCTATGACCCCGGAAAAGGTGTAGGGGTGAGTTTTTCGAAGCAACGACTTCCCGTCTTCATGTTGAAATTCGTCAATGCTGCTTCCCGTTCGACACCTTATTCTTCGTCGCTCAAGTAATATTTTGTCTCGTTTTTCTCTGTCTTATGGAACATCGTTTCAGATGAGAACTTCTCCCAACCCAACGATAGCTGACGCGGAGCAGTTGCTCCGGAAGGGGTTTGGTTTTGATTCTTTCCGAAATGGGCAACGGGAGGCCATAGAACTTGTCATCAGTACACCTGACGCTCCGAAGCCAGGGGTTCCATCAACAAAAGCAGGGCGAGGCCTGGCCGTTTTCCCGACTGGAGCGGGGAAGTCCCTATGTTATCAGCTACCATGCTTTCTGTTTAATGATGGTCTTACATTGGTTGTCTCTCCTCTTATGGCACTTATGAAAGACCAAACCGATGCATTGGTGAAGAAAGATTTTGCTGCAGCATGTTTAGATTCAAGTTTGTCAGCAGCTGAGACAAGAGATGTATTCAAGCGTGTGCGGGAGGGAGACATCCGACTTCTATTCATCAGTCCTGAACGATTTAAGAACACCAGATTCATACAACTTGTAAAAAAGGTTCAAGTGGCTCTTTTTGTTGTTGACGAGGCACATTGCGTATCTGAATGGGGTCATTCGTTTAGGCCTGATTACTTGCGCCTCTCGAGATGGGCCGATCGTCTTAATTGTCAAAGACGCCTTGCACTGACTGCAACTGCAACTCCGCAAGTATGTGAGGACATTTGCGCCTCGCTTGACATTCCGTATCCGACGGCCTTAGTGAGAACTCCGTCTGTCAGACCGAATCTGACATTAAGAATCACCAATGTAGAATCTCCGCGAAATACATCCCGCATCGAAGACATGATTCGACCCAGGGTTGAGATACTTGTCAGTCGCTTAATGGAGAGGCCCCAAGGACCAACGATAGTCTACGTTACTCTACAGGCAACCGCAACAAAGGTTGCAGAAATGCTAAGAGAGCGAGGCTTCTATCAAGCTGCTTGTTATCATGCTGGGATGAAACAAGAAGATAGAAAAAAGACCCAGGATGAGTTTATGGAGAACAAGAGGGATGCAATAGTGGTCGCTACCATCGCATTCGGAATGGGAATGGATCATCCAAGTATACGCTATGTTTATCATCTTAATTTGCCTAAATCTATTGAGAGTTATGTGCAAGAAATTGGAAGAGCTGGGCGTGATGGCTTGCCAAGTACCTGTGAAGCCTTAATCTGCATTGATGATGTACCGACATTAGAAGGATTCATACTGGGTGAAACTCCCACCAAAGATGCAGTGCATGAGATTGTCTCTGAGCTCTTTGAGAACGCAAAAGTAGATGGTGATATTGAGTATTCTACGTTTGACCTGTGCTTCGACCACGACATTCGAGATACATGCTTGGGTCAGATATTAGCATACCTGGATATTTCTGAGGGAGCAATGGAGGAAAGCACGCCATTCTTCTCCTTTATTGACCTTCGCATGCATCCTCCCAATCAGAGGCGTTGGCCTCCGCAAGACAGCCCCGCAGGAAGAATCATTGCGATGTCGACAGTCAAAAAAACGCTCATCACAGTCGATGTGGTCCAAGTAGCAAGGGAGATGGGTACTGAGTACGGCCAGATCTCCAGGTTCTGTGACGATATGATTGAAGACGGGTATATGGTTGAAGCAATATCTAGAAAATTGAGACATCGTGCGAGAGTGAAGAAGGTACCTGAAGATCTTAAGGCCGTGGCAGACAGTTTGTACCAAAAGCTCATCGACACCCAGCAACGCCAAATCGGTCGCCTCCATGAAGTACTGAAGTTTTTTAGTGCCGATGAATGTCAGACATGGCTCCTGGCGAAGCATCTTGGAGATAAGGTCAATTCTTCAGAATGTGGCCATTGCGAATTCTGCCTTAATCGACATGCACAGGCTGCCAAAATCTGGGACCAAGTTAGAGAGAGAGAGGCGAAAAAGTTAGACAAAGCTCGATGGGCTCTCATTCAGCTGGAGGATCTTCCGAAGGATAATCCTTTGCTCATCGCTCGCTTCGCTGCCGGTATCACTTCACCTGTGATTTCTAGGCGTTTTCGAAGGCTTAGAACATTTGGGTCCATGTCTGATCATGATTTCAATGTTCTTCTCAAGGCAGCCAAGCGAGACTGCAAGCGGAAATAAGGATCTTCATCGGAGTGATTAGAATCATTAATTTTCTCCTCTCCTACTTTTTCCTAACACCGCTGATGCAGAAAAGCATCAAAAGAAAAGTGCAGATCATCGATGAAGATTGGAAAATCAGAAGTAGGTTTCACAGTCTCCCCTCTCGATAAAAAGATATGTCATGATGCTGTTCTTGTTATCCCGAAATTCTAATTGTTCCCTGTGCAAGAGTATGTCATCATGAGATCCCATTGCGTGTAAAGGATGGCCCTTTAAGCGTTGATTGCACACTGGGTTTCAGTCTGTTACCAGTGTTCAAAGGAGTACAAGCAACCGATCAGCTTAAGATGTAGGGACTGGCCTGCTTTCGTTTTGCCTCTGACATTGCCATAGCCTCTCTCAGAAGCTTTTCGGATTTCTGCTTCTCTGCATTTCCAAAACCAAGACGATGAACAAGCTTCCTTTTTTGTCTACAGGTTCGCACCATGGTGACTGGATCGTTTATAGCCCGCGCTAGACTCACTGCTTCTTGTGTCATATTACAATCCTTCTTTGTGATCGAAAGATGTAACATTCCGACTCCGCTGTACACGGCTAATGCGTTTGCCACAGCCTGTTTATTGAGAGACTTCACGTCCTTTAGCAAATCTATGGCAGCGCTGAGTGCCCGCTGGGCTTCGATAATGGCAGGTTTTCGAAGATGATACACCCCAACTGTGAACAATGCCATCGCCAGAACTTGATTGCTAACGAAGTCTGCTCGACTTACATCTTCCTCGAACGTCCCTGCTGCTCCTGGATGAGAATCCTCATCTTCGAAGGGGCTCTTAGCTCTCTCCGTTCCAACCAGAAGTGAAAGATGGGAAACGGCCAGTTGCCAAGAATCTGTGATGCAGGTTACTCCTTTGTCCGATCGCAGTCTCACTGGAAACATCTTAATTGCCTGCAAGAACTTAGTGGCAATTCGGGCCGCAGATAAACTGGCACGCAAACTATGATATTCCGATATAAGTAAAAACAGAGCGTTTCGTTGGAGTAGTTCGCTGTACGGCAGATCAGTGGATAATACAGGCGACATATCAATGTTTTCGCCTTTTTCTGCTCGAGAGATCAACTCGCGCGAAAGGGAATCAGAAAAAACGAATCTCGCAGCGGTGGACAGAAATACTCCAGCTTCTCGCAGATTACCTTCTGCCAGATAAGACCGAGCTGCTCCTTCAAATAGAGCGGCACACAATGCAACTTTTGCTCCTTTGGAAACCCCAACAATATTCAAATCCGACGCCTTAAGTTCACGAAGAGCTTTTGGAGAAATTCCAATCTTTGTCAGAGCAATCAAGACCATTCGGGTTGGATGATTCTTAGGCCGTACATCCCCACCGTTATCATTGCGACGAACGACACTTAGAATGTAGAATGCTAGTGCCGCAATGACATCCATGTTCAACCATTTCCAGTTCGCCTTGACATTCCCAGCGGACTTCAGAGCTCTTGCTTTGGCGTAAGCCTCTTGCAAGCGACTCATGACATGTGAGCTAACCTCAGTAACGTGGCCTATTCGAAAAAAGGAAAACGCTTCAAGTATACATTGACAGATAGACAGTGTGGTAATGTCATACCGTTGTGCAGGTGAAGCTGGCCTTATTTCCATCAAACAATTCCGTGCACGTTCAAAGTCAGGGGAAACAATCACTCTTGGAGAAGTGTTAGCCAACGCCACTTGACATTGCGAAAGGAAAAATCCGACAGCAGATATTCTATCTCCGTTGTTGAGACACTGCTCTGCGGTTTCCAAAGCTATATCGGAAGCATGCTGCATGGAGTGGTCGCAAGCCAAAGCGTTCTGAATAGCACGGCTCCGAAAGTAAGCCCACCATTTCATGAGATTTACACGATTCTCCTGACTCCGAGCGATTGTTTCTAGTCCCATGTTGATCGCCTTGGCGGCAGAAACGACATTACCGCTCAAGGTATGTATACGCTCGGTGAGAGACACAATCTGCATCCTTATGTCGAACGAAGGTGGCTGCTTTAGCATCAAAAGGTTACACTTGTGCAAAATTTGTAGCGCACGGGTAAGTTCTTCACCGACGTTGGCGCTCCGAGAGTTCTCAACGTAATGATAATATTGAAGCGCCGTCTGGTACATGCAGAAGACTTGCATTTCAGGGCTTATCTTCGACGCAGTTGCAGCCGAAAGGAAAACAAGCGCAGATTTCTTAAACCGACTCTGATTCGAGAGGGCCCTCCCCAGTTGCAAAAGCCGAAGGGCCACTGGGGACGCACCCTCCATTGAAGAAGTTCAGGAGTTTGCACAAGCCGTGACAAACGTGAACGAGCAAACTCGACTGGAGGAAACATAACCCTGTACTAGTGCCTCGTAACGCTACCCCGAGAACGTATTTTGTTAACTTCGGTTCGGACAAATTCAAAAAAACGTTCAATGCTTGGCAAACGAGCAAAATCGGTCTGGCACAACCCAGGCAGAGGAATCCAGTACATAAAATTTGAATGACGATTGACGCTGTTCAGAACATCGCAGTGTCGCACAGTGGGTTCAGCTTGTCCCAATGGACGTCAGGCGGTTGCAAGGGGAAGGTTATCGCATGTTTTGAGAACATCATGATCATCATGATGTTGCGATACCCTCGTAATGTTAACCGCGAACTGGTAGCAAGAGCTTTGTGTTCCAAACAAATGAGGAACTATCCTCAGCTAAGGTGTCCTGGAGCAGCTACACATATTATGATTCGAGTTTACAACCGTGCTCTTTAGACTATAATTGAACTACTTCAGCTAAAAAGTTTAGAACTAGATCTTCCTCTCCCTCGCTTTCGCAGAGATTTGAAAGGCCCAAATGCGACGTCACTTGCTGTCAGATCAAAACGCTTCGAACTACGCTCCCCTCTAACCCTCCGTCTTTTGGCACGAGTGCTTACGCGTTCTCTCGGTCTTCTCGAAGAAGACCACTTCGGAGATAGATCTTTCTTCGTTATCTTTGGTCGCTCTCTTGAAGGTGACGGTAACCCTGTGCACAAATTTTTGGCCTCAATGTCGCCATCATCAGATGAGCGACTAATTTCCAACTCACAGACCTCATTCACGTCTGAACGAAAAGACGCAGGAGGTGATAAAGCAATGCGCTGATTACTAAGCGAAGGCTCACAAGATTCATGTGTTTTAGCACCGGATTTCAAGGACAAGCAATTCACGTTATATGACTTTCGACCTTCACGCTTCCGGGCTCCTTTCATACCGAGTCGCACATCTGAATTTCGCTCGGACCCTTGCTTGCATGATCGTAAGGAATATCTCGGTGACGAGGTAGAAATCTTCAACTCGTTTGCTAAGTGGATGCCCCGTTGAATATTCGTTGTAACACGCTCCCTAGCAGATGAAGATTGATGTGTCGCTTTGTCAAATGGTATGCTTAACCTTTCAGGGCCATTTTTATGCTCATCAATAGCCCCTTTAGTACCTTTCTCCACAGGGACCGGCTTCCAAATATTTTTGGACTTCTCCTTTCTCCGAACTCCACAGGTTTCGCGTTTCTTTTCAAGATTCTGACCCAAGTGAGTAGGTCTTGGCTGTCTGATACGTAGAGTTAGAGGAATTGTTACCTGCCGTCTTCCTATGTACGATGGCGCTTTCGTCGCATTCAGCTCTTGCATTCTTCCGTCCTTAAGTAAAACACAATCCTTTGGAAATTCCTGTGAGCCACATGGACCTTTGCGGCTTCCTTCCTTCTCACAGCCACTAGATCCCGGCAATGCAGTATCAATGGCAACCTCAGAATTTCCTCCATCAATGCTATCGTCAATCTCCACATCAGGAGACAAAACTCTGTGACCATTGTCTTGCACTGGCAAAAGAACTTCGTTCATGATCTCTGAATGGATCTTCGGATTTTTGTTGCCTACAATTTCCGTTGGCTGCAAGTCCCAACACTCTTCGCTGCTCACGTTTGGTAGCTCCGAACTGATCACAGAGGGTTTGGGAAGGTTAGTACATCTGCCATTTTTTGGCGCGGCACGCGAAGTATGCCCGCATTGTGTTGGAACAGGACTTAATGAACTATTACGCTCAGCTCGCTTGTTAGTCCTCTCCCTTCCAACACGCTGAAGCCTTGGTGGACGCGACCTCACGTCTTCATCGCCGTGCTTTGGGAAAGCCTCATTACGGTCTTTACCGTCGTTCACTTGACAGAGATCAAATGACGCTGATTCACACGGTGTTCGATACATTTCCCCACGGTCAGGAGGTAAAACAACGATACCGTCCTCGGAGCCGTTTTGGCCATCCTTATATTCCCGCGTCTGCGATAAATTCCGAACTGACTTCCGAAAAGCAAATCCTCGTCGACGGTAAGCGACATCTTCCGGCCCCGACACTTCATCATCAGATGATGAAGTCAGAGAAAGCAAGCCCAAAGGTGTATCTCTTTTAGAGCGAAGCTTTCTTTTCTTTTCGTTCCCACGTCTCTTAGATTTATTCAAATCGCGTTTCGCGCGTCCGGGTCTTGCTACGTGAGCCAAAGACCCCGACACGTCATCTTCAGAGGATAAGAAGGTACCCGCACCATCCTCAGCCGCATCGTTTTTCAAACCGCATGCTGTCCGCTTAGAGCTCTCACGAACCTTAGGCTTCTCAGAATTACGTTTCGTTCGTCTGGGTTTTGCTTCTACAAGCTCAGCCCTGGACACTTCAAGTTCGGAAGCTGAACCGATATCAAAGTGACAGTCACTATTTCTGAAAGCAGCGTCTCGATTAGAACTTTGTTTCAATTTTTCCAAACTTCCGCGGCCCTTAGGATTCTTAGAGTCGCATTTCGTTTGCTTAGGCCTCTCTCTCACAGCCTTTCGCCCTGATTCACCTTCTGACGATGAACCTATATCAGAATCAATATCCATGAATGCCGCGTCTCGTTTCGAACCCTGTTTCACTCGTTCCAGGCTTCCGTATCCCTTAGGCTCCACAAAATCATATGCTCGTTCGGAGCTTGCCGCCACAACTTTAGGCGCCCAAATCTCATCCTTATCCGAAGATGACGAAATGGACAAAAGGCGCAGTGTCTCTTGCTCATTAGAGCCATGTGTAGTTCGATCCAAGCTGCTACTACCTTTTGGCTTTTTAGAGTTACGCCTCGTTCGTTTGGACTTTATCCTTGTGCCCTGACTGCAAACCACAGGAACAATTTCGATGGAAGAATTATCAATTACTGCATTTGTTGTGGACTCAATGCGAGATGCAACTGCTCTCGAATCACAGCTATATAGAGTCGGGGAGTCTTCGGAAGGTTCCAGACTTGATAGTGCATTGTGCATGGTTGATAAAGGAGTGGTCTTCGACACTCGACGTCTTGAACGCTCAGGCGCGTGCTGCTGCGGGGGTACGAGTAGAGATGGCGGCTTTGGGTTTAGCTCCGAGTACAAAGCCCGGTCGTTTCGTAAGCGCTGAGACAGCGGAATGTCACTTCGGGACTCACTCGGCTTGCTAGACTTCTTTCGTCGTATGATGTAGTCATCATTTCGATTCGTAGAGGGCACTGTTAACACAGGAACCTTCGGAACGACGACAACGTCGGATTCTTCGTCATCCGCTTCTATGCGATGAACAACATAGGGCGCACGGGACTGCTGAACTCGAGGCGTAGATTGTCGAGGCCTGCATCTCTTGGCGGCCTTTCGCTTGGGTCGCGAAGGCTCTCGCACTGGAATTCGGAAAACAGCGTCTATCTGAAGTTGGTGATTGATGAGATAGTTCTCCAAAGAAGCACGCAAGTGATCATCTCCAGGATCGCGAGGTAGGTAAAGATGAGATTCCGTTTGCGGGGCCCGTCTTTCAGCTCGAAAAAGAAGCTTGTTCCAGACATTATGTTGGCTCGAAAATGTTTTCCGTGTTGGGGAAGGAGATGTCGGAAGCGAAGGTGTTGAGTTGGTCGGCATGGATACGGACAACCATGGAACTCAAAAGAGAGCAGCGCTTGATTAATTCGGGATCCAAGACCATGCGCGACCAATGCGACTTACCCAACTGCGCCTTTGCGGTGCGCCTGAACCTCCCTAAGCACACGACGTAGAGCACACCAAAACCACGGTGTGCTCAACGATACCTATGCGAAAATGGCGGCAATTGTCCACAAGGGCGAAACTGTGTACAACCGCGCTGCGGCCACTGCCGACTGTACCCACTTTTTTGGCGCGCAAACTGCTTGCGGTGCAAATCCGTGATCTTGATCAATAAAACATCCAAGAACCTGCAAATGGCCCCAGTTTCAACCCAATGACGGAAGAGCGCTTGTCATACGGGACTGCAACACTTTTTAAAGTTTTGAACCATTTCTCGCCATTCCGATTTAAGGTTATTTCGGCATCATGCCTGTTCCATTCGTATCTATTGCGAACGCTACCCCTTTCCACGTCGACAAGAGGCCTGCTCTTGTGAGCGATCTGGTTTATTGAGAGTGGGCCGAGAGCCTACAATGGCAGGCTCCCAGGAGGTTCGGTTATAAAAATCACCGACCACGGCAGAGACTGCGGCGTTAAGAAACGCTGCTGCAGCCCTTCGGGAGGGATGTAGGGTGGGCCACAAAAACAAGCACCGGAGAGAGAGGCGAGCGTGTGCGACGACGAGCTGCGACTTGCCGGCGCACACAAAGGTGTGACATAAGCAACGTCATGGCGCCGGCGTCGGCGCTCATACGTGTGCATCACAGCCTCTTTGTCCGAGAAAGCCTCTTCTCGTACCTCGAAACACGACTAACTTATGATCATGGACAAATCTACAACCATGAACACGGCTTTTCATTGAAAACCGGCCACCCACGTAGTGCGCTCCATCTTGCGCTCGTGCGATATTTGTGGATGCCAGGGGAGACAAATACCCGTCGTGAATACGACGGCTCGCTCATTGCTGCTCATCACCTAATTGCCTTCTAACTGAGGAGCTGCCCAGATCGTTCTCTCTGCACCCCGAAGAATATAGATATCCGCACTAGGACATGATGTGAAAGAAGCAAGTTTACTCGTGTCGCAATCTTTCGATGTCAAAAAGTGTCTTGTTCTACAAGTCGTGAAATAAAGCAGAGAAGTTAAGCGATGCATCGGGTGCAGCTTGTACTGTAACTCGTTCTGCTTCCGAAGCGTCGAAGTGAGTACCGTGATTAAGATCAACGGCCAACTCATCGCGCACAATGAGATCTATGGCGTCGTGCACATCAGTAGCGCCATTATGTCCCACTTCGTTGGCACCGATTGTAGGTTGTTGCAAAGGCGTCGACAATCCCATTGCGAAAATTGAATCAGATGCACCCAAGAATGGAAAGTTAGGATTGTTAGTATCAGCAACAATGGAAGACGCCGGCACGGGTGTGTCTCCGTTTGATGTCCCAGCGGCTTCCGAAGAGTTGGGGGATGAAAGCTGTTCCAAATGACAGCGCAGTCGGTTCAAAACAGATTTTTCACCAGCGCTCTGCACTTTCTGTACGGTAGGACGTGCTGAAGGTAGTGGTGGTACGAGTGACTCTTCCGGCAGAGGGGCAGGACCGGCCCCAGACCTGCTAGGCTCCATGTCGGTACCATTGCAAATGAAAGGTCGGTGTAAAGATGGGGATTGCCTAGTTCCGAACACTGAATCAGAGGCAGCGAAAAGCGAAAAGTTAGGCTTGTTAGCATCAACATTAGCTTTAGACGCCGGCACGGGTGTGCATTCGTTGCACGTCATATCAGCTTCCGAGGCCTTTGAAGAAAGTTGTTCCAAATGAGAGCGTAGTCGATTCAAAACAGCTTTTTCACCAGTTTTCTGCCTCTTTTGTATAGTAGGACGTGCTGAAGGTAGTGGAATGATTGATTTGTTCTGAGGCGGAGAAGGACGTGTACGAGGTCTACTCGGCTTCTTCTTCTTCTGGGGATGGTGATGCGGATGTAATGAGAGAGGAGCAATGACACGACGCTTCTTCATGAGAGGAGCGCAGGGTTCAATTCGGGGAGGATACGAGTCGGTGGGAGTTGACGAGACGTTGAAGAGAGAGTCGGAAGCAAAGTCGAACATTGGAAGGTGTGATGCGGTGTTCTGCGTCCAGAAGTGGTCCTCACTGTCGGTAGTTAATGGTTGGTTAATAGGGGGGTCTGGTTGATGACCGGAGGGAAGAATACACGAAAGCGCTGAAAAGTCCACGGGAACGTTGGTTACAAGATACTGCAGACGCACTAGTTCGGAAGCTGGTGGAAGTATGGAAGCCACAGGGGTATGGATGCTGAGGTGATCAAGAGTGAGTAAACGGATGGGTAAACCCCACTTCGTGTACACATGCGCATACACATCCCATAGGGGGCGGCGACGACGCAGTTTGATTTCCAGAAAAGGGTAGTGCTTTCCAGCACTCACCAGCTCGGCATCACGCGCAGTGGCCGGGACGAGTTGCAGAGCGACGCGCTTTGACACGGAGGAGGAGGGCGGGGTCGGCGGTGGAGGCGAAGCTGGAGGCACACTGTGGCCGGCGACACGATGAAGCACGAAGGCAATATGCTTTGAATCGGACCAAGACGAGGGGTTGCGATGCGCGAGCGAGACTCGACGGAGTGCGTTGCGAATCACGCCAGTGGACATGTCGGGCAGCAGCGCGGCGGCCAGCGTGAGTGAGCCGCGCGAGAGCACGAGGACGTGAAGAAGACGTGTGAGCGAGTGGCGATTCCATTCGACATCAGAAGTTGCCATAGCGACGGGGTGGTAGCGACGGGGTCGAAGGAGTTGAGGGCGCCGACGGAGTAGACGGGGGCGACGGAGCACACAGACGCGGCGGCACATCTGTTATGGTGCTGCGACGCGCCATAGCGAGCGAGGGGAACGAAACGGGCGGCACTCGGTCGCATCGGATGCGCGTTGGTTGCGTTTGGTGCAAAATTTGGCGCCAAACGCAAGCACAGCTCCACGTGTCCACAACCACGGCTACGTGCGCGTGACGCGGGCGCATCGTGAGGCGCGTCGTGACGAGTGATGCGAGAGGGCGCGTTGCAGCGTGACACGCGGCGTCGCCAGCTGGCACGAGTCGCGCGCTCCATCAACGCAGCACGACTCAACGGCACAGCCGTCGTCTGCATTTGGTGCGCGGCGAGCTCCATTCGCCGCCTGTGGCGCCGCGACGCGCCATCCGCCCTCCACATGACGCATCTTCGCCACGGGCGTCCGCACCGCATCCGCGGCTGGGCTCTGTTTCGCTCGCGCGGCGCGCGGCTCGCGCAGCGACGGTATATGCGCCTCGTGCATTACGCGCTCTCCGTGTACGACGGCGCCGATGACCTTAATGACTTGCTCTTGTTTCGCGTCGACCTCGTTCCCTCCTATGTGAGCGCCAGCGCGAAAAGGAAAGAAATTGTCATCAAACTCAGAGACGACAAGCTCGTTGTGACCCTACGCACCGATAAGGAATTCGACGCCTGGTTCGCCGCATTCTCCGATGCCGCCCGACAATTCGGCGACTTCTACAAGCTCGTTGACACCAAACGACTCGGTGCCGGCGCTTTTTCTACCGTGTATTTTGGCTTCGATAAGCATGACGGTCACCACGTCGCAGTCAAGCTCGTTGACAAGTCGACGTGCTCACGCCTTGAGCTCTCGTATGCCCACACCGAGGCCAGAATGATGGCGTTTGTTAATCACCCATGCATCGTTCAGTGCCTCGATATCTTCGATTCGCCGCCCGCAATGCACGTAGTTATGCACTACATGTCGGCCAACACCCTCGAAGAAAGAATGATGCTCACCGCCCCAAGCAAGCGTCCGCTTCCGGAGTCCGTTGCTGCTACAATCATGTCGCGATTGTTGGACGCTTTAGCATATCTCGAGTCAGAGAACATTTGCCATCGAGACGTCAAACCGGATAATATCTTGCTCACTTCTCATTCCAACGAAAACCTCTGGGCCACCACCGCACGCCTGTCTGACTTTGGATTAGCCGCATTCGTCGATTCAGATACCGAACTCACCGATATTGTGGGTACGCCCAATTATCTCGCGCCAGAGGTTATCACTCGTCATCCTCACGACAACGAAAGAAGAGGCTACGGACCGCCTGTCGACGTGTGGGCCGCCGGTGTCATAATGTTCTGGCTTCTCACAGGTGGTCAGTTACCGTTTGATGCACCCGACGCCCCGACGGTGTTGAAGAATATCCGAACGTGCAACTTGCAGTTGGCGGCAGATCCCTGGAATCGAGTGTCTGATGATGCCAAATCGTTGCTGTGCTCATTGTTACACCCCTGTCCGCGTAGTCGTCTGCGAGCGTCAGCGGCTCGTGTACATCCTTGGTTACGTCATTCGCAATATGTATCGCCCGTTACGATACGAGCGTTGAAATACAGACGCATGGGAAGCCTGAGCGCTCGCGACCGATGGCGTGTGGCGATCATGGCAGTTTTGGTTGTGCACAGTTTTGCGGCTTTGGTGGATGAAGAACGAATTGCAGAACAAGAAGATGTTCGAAGAATGCATTTAGAACGAATCGCAGAACGGCGTAGAGAGTCACAACGACGGAGTGAGAGTACGGGCAGGGCGCCGGAGCGCGCCCCTGCAGGGGCGGACGCGTTGGGATACAACGTGGGTTTGATTCCCTCATTCGCACCGAAACGAAGAGCTAAGGCGGCTATGAATGACAACGCATCGGCGTTGAGAAGCTCCACGAGTCTGAGCGTGGAGCGTGGGAGGTTTTTGCGGGTGAGTCTAGAGAGTAGCGGGTCAGCCAGAAGCTGCAGTGCCGATTGTGAGAGTGGGCGGAGCGCGGAGCGCTCGGAGGATGGGAGCGAATGTGGGTCTAGTTCCAGCACGCGGAGCACGATAAGGGGGTTGCGTATCCGGTCGAAGGGCAAGAGGAAGGAGAGCGTGGGAACGGCGCAGAGTCGGGTGGAATGCGCGGACTGAGCAGCACGGCTGGTCGTGGAGGCCCCGAACGCGTTGTGTGTGTGTAAAATACTGTAGTGATGCTTTTCGTAACAAAAGAGTGGCCGCGGCAGAAAGAAGACGCACGCAAGATGCGCCTTGAGAGGAGCTCGCGCGTATTGTTACGGCGCAGGACGGCGCAGGACAACGGCACGGAAAGCTCGGGGGCGGCGGCGGCGGGGAGTGGCTGCGTTGGAGGACGCCTCCGAATCCAGAGCGGGGCGGGGCCCACAGCAATGACAACGCCGAAAAACGATCTGTTGGGGTGGGTGCCACAGCCTGGCTGTGACAGCCATGACGTCAACCGCAGCGCCGCTGTGCTCGCGCACCGTGAGGGCGCTGTCGGTTTGTGCACTTCGGTACCGCCTGACTTTCACGCCCCGCCGCCAACTCCACACCACGCCCTGCTCGCTCAGCTCGCACCTTACCGCTGTGCATCCTACCGTCTCGCGACTCGTTCGCGTCCGTTGTTCCGCCTTCTAGCGCCTCTACCGCCCGCCGTCTTCTCTCGCTTGCGCGCGAGTCCCGCCCTCTTTTCTTTCTTATCGCGCGTTCCTTGCGTTACCGTTCACGCCATGAACCATTACCAAGACAAGACCGAGGTCGGCGGTCCGGGTATGCCACAGCCGGCATCCGCCCCCGTCACCGTCAATACCGCCTCCAAGGACGTGCGTCTCGCCTTCATTCGCAAGGTTTACATTCTTCTCACCATCAACTTCGCCATTACCATTGGCGTGTCGTGCGCCTTTACGTTTGTCGACGCTATTCGCGAATATGTCGTCCAGAATAACTGGGTCTTATGGGCTGCCATGGGCGCTGCCATCGCGGCGCTGCTCGTACTAGCCTGCGTTCCACTCAAGTTTCCTCTCGACTTCATTTTCATGTATGTGTTTGTGGCGTTCTTTTCGTGCTTCATTGGAGTCGTTGTTTCGAGGTATTACGAAGCAGATGCGGGCGTAATTGTATTGCAAGCATTTATTGCTACCGTTGCTGTCTTTTTGACCGTGACTGCCTTCGTGTTCATCACTAAGATTGACTTCAGCTTCCTATACTACTTCTTGGGTGCTGCGTTGATCGTGTTGATTGTATTGAGTTTGCTTACTTTCTTGATTTCGTGGCCTCAAGGAAGGCTTAGCCGCGGACTAGTATTTGGAATCTCTGTGTTAGGGTGCGTCTTCGTCCTTTGTTACGGCCAACTCTTCCAATGCGCATGCGCTACAAAACATAAGTGCTAACTCTTTTGTTTTACCCCTCCTCCTCCTGTTTCTCACCTCGCTCGGTATACAGTGTACGTTACTGCAGCCCTATCTCCGACTCGCAACCATTCTGCTCAATGCGAAATGCACAACTAACCCATCTTGTCACCTCACTCTATGTGCGTCTCCTACATAACAAAAAAAAGGGTAAGTTGTTCCATACTTTAGCGGAAAGCGCAGCGAGCAGCGAACGAGAACGCTTGGTGAACCGTACTGACCAGTTTGATTGGCGTGAATGTAGCGCTTGTGATGACCGGATATCTGCTATTCGACACCTCAATGGTAATGAAGCGCTACGGTCCCGATCAGTGGCTAATTGCCGTCATTTCGCTGTACGTCGATGTGACCAATTTGTTCTTGTATCTTCTCAATATCTTCTCGTTCATAAACTAAAGTCCAGGCTGGCAGGGCTGTCCGTCCCGTTTTCGATTACGCCAACTATCCGCTTGCATAGGGATATTGTGCATCTGGAGAAGGGATTTTGCGTAACTGTCACCCAATATCACCTAACCCTTGCTTCGCCTGCGACGCGTAGGCTACGCGGCGTAGATAGCGCGGTGCGCGTACTGTACATCAGAAATCTCTAGAGAGAGCTGCCGATAAATGGAAGCCCATATCATATCAGCTAACTCTTGTACAATATCGAATCGCAAAACACGGGTGATATTGAACACTCTACGTTTTCTGAAACACACCAAAATGTTTCTTAATCCTCCGGACAACGATACGACCATGACGTCATTATCTGAAGGAAGACCTTCTCGGATACTGTCAACTGTTCAGTTTTTCCAAACCTTTAAGTTTGAAGCGTTATCCTTGACAGCTCCTTTTGCCTAGTAGGTGATGAACAAATACACCGTCCATTCCGGAGAAATCCTTGGATAATGTGTTTCTTCACTCCCTGAACGCAGGAATAGCACCTCTCATGTAGAGCGTGAAGCCCAAGAATGGCGAAATATTACACTCAGTTTCTTACCTACATGGTAACTTCACATTCGCCGTTTAAGCAAGCCTGTTTACTTGGAGCACCACTCATGATGCTGGACATGTCGTGCTTGACAACAAAACTCTCGTATCAACAAACGAAACAGCATTGACAATGGCGATGCCAACCACCACTTAGCTCGAGTGCAGATAAATGCTGTGCCACAAAGGATGGATCCACAACCTTTTGGAACCCAAATACGAGTCCTGGGGTTGCCCATTTCAGAGAATCCGTCTCCCGCTTTTTTCCTTCTTTACCGCAGACATTGTCCTATCTTCTTTATTTCGGACATCAACTAGGTTGAAGTACACATTTCTCTACAGAAAGGTTTCTCTCCTCAAGAATGTTAACAACCCGTGGGATACTGCTGAATTAAATCCTGGAGGCTTAAATTTCGTCGCTCAGCAACTGGCTGAAGCTCTTCTCGACAGGAGGCGTCTGTTAGAGGACATCTAAGCCCAAGGTGCTCCGAGACCTTTTTTTACATTTGGTCCCTATCTCCATACCATCGGGAATCCCTATTTCAAAGATTCCATTTTCCCCAAACAAAAGATATAGGCATTGGCCATACAGAGCATTTCACAGGTGTTGTCGCTCCGTTCTGGATTCCCCTTCCTAGCGAGAGCATCTACGCAAAGAGTTCTTACAAACAGTATGTGAAACTCTTTTGAATCTTTGAAATGGGGATATAAACGAGAGGAATACCTTTGGTAATCGTTGGACAGCGTGTAGTGAAGGCACTATTGTGCACCACAAACTTGGCAGCTAAGTGTGTGCAGTTCTGCTTCATGACAAAGTCATCCTCAATGATTCAAAAACGTTAAGCGCGCCAATTGGGAAAGTAGTCGTTTAGAAAAATCGTACTGCGTCCACCAAAGGGTGCTTAGGTGAAACGTCTCCTATGCAACTCAAGAGCAACAAATGAAGGAGTTTTTGAATCGCAGGGGAGCATTACGAAAGTATAACACGCACGTTCACTCATGAAGAAGACGCGAGGAGCGGTTGAACGTTCACTTCAGTTGGAAAGAAGATGTTAGACGAAGCACAGATCGAATTTGGTGGCCTGTGTGAGGTTTATGTCGTCATGAACACGTTTTGGATCCAATTCGATCAGTCGATGACCTTTCGAAAGCCGACATTGCCGACACCAGCGAGTGTACCACGGTACTGTATCGCACACTTGCGTCAAGGAAGCACGCGTTCGTCCCACGTTTACAATACAACTGCTGCACTAAATTAAGTTCTTATGGCACTGGCAAAACATACAGGGTTAAAAGGGTTACCATAGAATTCGTATTGTTAAGGGTTTTGAGGGCGGGAGAGGGACAGCGCGTATCAGGGACATGGCACTGTTCGCATTTAAATTTATGACTGTTCACCATGGTACGAATGCATCGATGAGTCTTACGTACGGCGCATATGCCGACAGGCACGCGTCATGCACGCGTTAATGCTGCATCAGCAATTCGTGCAGTGTTGCCCGCTGCTCTGCGCCCTTTTATCGTTTTCAGGCCAGTGTAGGACTCACTAATATCGACATGCAGTCATCGCTTTTGGATTTTGTCATCCTCTGCAATCCTAGTGCGCCCCGTTTCTCTGGACCGTGCTCTGCTGATAAAGCTCTTCCGCATTTTCAGCACCACCACCGCTCTATGAGTACAGTATCATATATATCTGTAATACTAGAGGCGACTTCACGAAGTAAAGTGAGCATGCATTTGCTTTCACGTCGAAGCGTTTTTCAGTCCGTTAGCACTTATCAGAGTCCCCCACAATCCCCTGGTCCCCCCGGCTTTCAGCTATATATCTCACCTGCGAAAACTCACCCAATTCACCCCATCCAAATTCCCGCCGTTCAGTTCTATCTCCACGGCGTTCTTGTTCTTGCTGAAACCCTTCTAAGCCGTCTTCCCATAGCCTAACATCCCAACTGCCTCGTGTCCCTTCCCTCTGCATTCTAATCTATTCTCGACATTGCTTTAACTCGAATATTTCTTCTTCACCGTGTCGGGCTTCAATTCAACGTCGTTCTTTCTCGTTCCAGCACACATTCTTTAGCGTTCGTCTGTCTGCTCTGTCTGGCCATGACCGCGACCAGCACTCTTTCGGCGCGTGCTTTCCCATCTTTTGCCGTGCTGATTCAATCTCGAATCGAAGCGCCCTGGCTCTGTCCTCTGCTAGCCCCGACAAAATCTACATTGGAATCGTCTCCACATTCCTCTGTGCCCAGCACATTGGATTCCTGGATTCCGGACACCTTAGCACTATCGACAAACATGGCTGATCACAACTCTTTCACTCCCATACGCTCGCGGGTTCCATCACTTCCGTTTGTTGATCGCGAGTCTTTTGCCGCGAGAAGTATGTCTCAAACTCTGGGTACAGGCCCAGAAAGTCCCGTGCTTGCTCCTTATGTCCAGGAGCAGTACGCCCTGCTGGAACAGGTATTAAGAAAGGATGACACCAGTGGCCCCAATCTTGCATCTGAGACAAAGATAGAGCGCTCGTCTGATCCAATTGGTTCTCCTCTCATCGAAGAGTTTTATTTCAGTGATATAATGACCGACGCGGCAACAACCTCACATAATGTCCTCCAGGCTTCTTTGAAAACAGCTGAGCGCTTGTACTCGCATGAAGCCGATGTTTCTCAGAAACATATTTCCCTTTCTGAACCTTCAATTGATCTTCGTTCTTTGGATTCTGCAGCGGCTGGGACGGATCTGTCAAGTGGTTTGGATAGCTTTTGTGCATCGAATGAAACGGAGACGCCATCTCGCGGGGAACAGCAGCAACAACCAAAGGTTCTGGGCATATTTGGAGAACGAAAGAATGAAGAAGGGGTTGACGAGTATTCTGTTCACCCAGAAGCTATTCGTCAGTTTCGCGCAATCTTTCCTTTTAATACAGCGCCAATTTCTCGCCCTGTTCTCAGCTCAGAGAGGGAATCTGGCATTGAGGACGACGAAAGGAAAGACCAGGAAGATGAAAGTCATGGTGTGCTGTTGACAAACAAGATTGACGGCTCATGTGGGTCAAGAGGACATTCTCCTTCTAGCAATATATCAATGACTGGCCCTCGAATTGGAAGTCATCCTGATCTATACGAGAACCTTAGTGCTGATATGCAAGCACGCATAGATGCGCTGGCCAGGAAAATTGCTGCAATGCCGCGACGAAAGTTGAGAGAAAGCCTTTCAGAAGGAGTGACAATCGAAGACGTGGAACCACTCATGATCGTCAACAGAGATGAACTGGCTGGAATGTTGGGATTAGGGGTAACAACGTGGAAAATGTTCGTCCATAACTCTCTGGGAGTGCCTCGATGGCCAGCTCGGGCTCTAAAGTCTCAAACTGTGAAGGAAAGCAAACTTCTACAGAGGCTGAGAGAATCGGAAGCGCGTGGAGATCATGACAGTGTTCTTCGATTAAGGAAGGAACACGCTAGGGTAGTTCAGAATCACCTGAAGAGAAGAAGGTTATTTCGGGCGGAAGCAAAGCAGAGGTCCGAGAAGAATTGTATCAGGAAGAAACGTCGCTAAACCAAACTTATGGTTTGGTAAGATGGGATATTATATTCTAAGAATGAGCACAAGATGAAGATGATGGTTCGCAACTTCTGTTCCTCTAACTAGACTATACATGACTGTCTGTAGCAATACTCATAATAAAAAGATCCGATTGTATCTCCTGACGATCATCGGTAGGGAGAGTTCCATAAGGGGACGAAGTTTTCATACTTTTTCGATGCAAAGAACTCGTAGGCTTCAAGAGCAAGAGATAGTGTCGAAATATGCCGGAGTCCTCTATAAGGGTCTGCTCTCCTTTCTTCGGTCTCCTTTTCACATTTATTCATTTTACTCCCAGTATCATTGCCGTCTTTGCCTGATGGCATCTATCCTAACCTTCTACGAAGGTACGTGTATACAGTACGAGCCACCTAGAGAAAGAATGATACCCTGTAATGTTGAAGTTCCGCTCAAACTGGTGATTGGAGGAAAAGTGCAAATGCATTTTCCTTTCGACAAAACTCCTGTTTTGGATTTGCAGCACTGCACAAAAAATTGAAAATACGAAGGGGAACGCTACCGACGGTAGAACGCTAGCGTTCGCTAGCACTCGGCGGGTGCCATGACATGGCCATTCTTCATATCATGTCCTTGCCCAAAAGGGTGGCATATCTTTCAGAATCCACATTGAAGTGCGTCCTCGTGCTCCTGGCGGCGAAGAGTTTCTCACACTCGAGGGCACAAACGACTCCTTTGTGTACGGCAGCGCCTTAAGTTGAGCAGAGAGTCTCTGAATGTGGCACTGAGCAGCCGGAAACTGTGGAGGTGCAAGCAGTCCATGCCACGTTTTCGTTTTCCAGCTTGTACATCATCCTTTTACTAAGATCCTTGTGGGAAGTTTGGGCAGTCCAAGATTAATCTACTTCAGAACAAAAGCTGACTTTTTCCCTTTGTTTTAGGTTATGACTGCTCCAGGGAAGCGCCGTCAACGTGTCCAACTTCTGTCCGAACAACCAACTCTGCTTCAAGGGCAGCATGTGGCACAAATCGTTCAAGCACTTGGCGAAAACACCTATCAAGTATTACTCGGAGATGGAAGAACAAGCTTGTATCGTTTGCCAAAGCGGCTACGCCAAGTTGCGTACATTCGTCGCGGGAGCTTCGTTTTTGTTCGTGATCACGCTGAGGCGCGAAGCCGCATCGGCGGTGAAATTGAAACCATCGTTCTGAGTACATTCTTGTCATCTATCAGCAAGGAGGAATTCTGGCCTGAACGTTTTCGTCGGGCGCCAGAGATTGATGGACGCGAGAAAACAGCGGATTCAGAAACAATCGAAAAAGAGGAGGAAGAAAGCACCGATGACGATACTGAAGAAGGGTGGAATATTGGGGAAGGGAATCCAAACCGAAGTGGTTGGGAGCATCAACCTTCTTCATCTGGGGAGAGCTCCTCAGACGAAGAAGATGACAGATGAGGAGGAAGCAAGTGATGGGTGTACACCTCAACATGCCCAGACCGAATCACAGAAGCCTTCGTAACGTATCGTCTTGATCATTGTGCAGATATCTCAATCCATCATCTCGCCTGCTGCCTCACAGATGTCATGCGCGATGTGAAGGGTTTCAGAGGTAGTGTTCACCGACTTGTCTTGGGTAAGGGTATGAGGGTATGACATGATTAGCACAACTAAGTTACAGGGCAGGAAAATTGTGAACTCCTTCCTTGGACTGGAAGTGAATGTGGATCGCAAGGCATTAAACCTGAATTAAACAAATGCGAACGCATCGAAGAGTAAATCTTTGAGAGATTGCAGTGGATGGTAGAGGCTTACGGTTTATTTAAAGGCATCGTACAACTTCTCAACGAGAGTACGCCTTTCCGAACTACTCTCTGTAGGACCGCCCCGTCTTGGCCATTCTTTCGCTGCTTTACTAAAGACCTTCAATACGCTTCGTAACTTTGCGAGTTGAACGTCACCAGTGCATATACCTAAGCCTCTCATCAAAACTCTTTCCTCAAGGACTGCATGTTCTAACCTTGCTCGCATTGGTTCGTCTGTGACAAAAGCGGTCAAAGTCTTAAGCGCAAGCTCGTCAATAGCCCACTCAAGGATTACATGTTGTCTCTCTGACAATATGCGCCTAATGCCAAGTTCTCTAGCACAAAGCTTGAGCTCCAACACGGAAAAATGTCGAATCGTGGGTGGTGGCAAAGCTCCATACCGTTTCTGTAGTCTCCTGGCTATTGCCATGAGCTCGTTGCTGCTCCTAGCAGCTGACAAAGTGCTATATAACGCCATCTTCTCATCAAGATCTGGAACGAATTCCTCAGGAATGAGTGATGACACAGGAAGGAAGACCTCAACCGTTGCTGTTGTGGGCAGTGCCAACGGTATGGGATCACCCGTTCGAACGTGCTCTAGCTCTTCTGCAAGCATCTGCGCATACTCTGCGGCCTCAATAGAATTGTTTCCATGCTGCTCTACACCTAGGACGGTACCAACTCCTCTCATTTCCATGTCTTTTTGCGCTATCTGAAAGCCTGAACCAAGCTCATTGTATTGCTCCAGCGTTTTCAGGCGCTGCACAGCCTCAGAGGCTTTAGGTCCAATGCTTTCGGTGTACAAAAACCAGGCGAACGCTTGGCGGTCGCTTCGTCCCACTCGACCACGCAGTTGATGTAACTGAGCGAGCCCAAAGCGTGTGGCATCGTTCACAACGATAGTGTTGACATCAGGCATGTTTATTCCATTTTCGATAATAGTGGTACACACAAGTACATCATACTTGCCGGACGCAAAGTCCCAAACACGTTGCTCAACATCAGACATCTGACCGTGCGCAACTAGCACTCGAAGATTTGGAAAGAGTTGGCGAAGCCATTCTGCAGTAGAATCGATCCCATCCACGCGGGGGACAACGAAGAACACCTGTCCGCCCCGACGCGTTTCTACCGATATAGCACGACGAACGGGTCCTACCCCTCTCCGACAGACACAGGTAGCAATTGGCTTACGGCCCGGCGGTGCTTCTCGAAGAACTGAGGTGTCACGCAGACCGGTAAGCGCAAGGTGTAGAGTGCGTGGAATAGGTGTTGCAGACAGAAAAAGGGTGTCAATATCTTGGTAATGGGCTCGAATCTTCTCCTTTTGGTTCACGCCGAAGCGGTGTTCTTCGTCAACAATAAGAAGACCCAGGTCCGAGAAAGAGACAGAATTGCCTAACAGCATATGCGTTCCAACTGCAATGTGACAAGTTCCGTCCCGTATGGCTTCTCGTGCCTCAAGAACCTTGCGTCTAGGCACGAAACGCGTCAAGCATGTGATTGTGTACTGGGGATTGTGCTTATGCAATCGTTCCTTGAAAGTTTCATAATGCTGATGAGCAAGAATGGTTGTTGGGGCCATAAATGCGACTTGTTTGCCGGCAAGTATAGCTCGAAATGCAGCTCGCATTGCAACTTCGGTCTTTCCGAAACCAACATCGCCACACAAGAGACGATCCATTGGTGTTGTACGCGAACTCATGTCCTGCAAAACCTGCTCGACGGCCTTATTCTGATCTTGAGTGAGTTGGAAAGGGCAACTCTGTGCGAATGTGCGCTCCGCGCCTTCATCTACAGGAAATGGGCTTCGGGTAATCTGATGTCGGGATGCATACAAGGCGTGCAAGTTAACTAGTTGACGTCGAATGTTGGCTCGGGTGCGTTTACGAGCTAAATAACGAGACTTGTTCGAGCGAATGCGGCGACGGGCAAGTAACGGGTCGTGTTGCATGTGATCTAATCGGCGGACTTGAGCGGCGTCTTTGGGTGACAGGGGGGTGAGAAGCTCAAGTTGGCTGAGAGGGACGTACAGTTCACCATCTCGATAAGATACGACGGCAAACTCCTGCGTCTCGCCTTGAGAACGACCGGTTCGTTCAAGACCCAGAAAGCGACCGATGCCGTGTTGAACGTGGGTCACAAGACATTCTGGACTGAGGCGGGAGGGAGCTTGAGAAGCGGATGACGACGCGCGTTGCGACGCAGGGGCTGAGGCTGCGGCGTCAGGTACCGTGATTTGCACCGAGGCTGGTACGGATTTTGGTGATGGCGTGCGCTGCGGCGGTTTGACTGAAGGCATTAGCTCATTTAGCTGCTTGTGTTGGGGTGAGGTAGAAGAGTCTATGATACCCGCGAGGTCATCGGCACTTAGCGTCTCTGCGGCAAGTTGTCGTCGACGTCGGTCGTCGGGATCGTTGGGCGTGTGCGAGAGGCGCTCGGTTTGCTTAGCGGCCAGGCGATGTTGTTGCGGCGAGATGGGCTGCTTCGGGGCGGTGCTCTCGCGCGGCACAAACAGAGGCTGGGTGCACGCACGCGGGGCAGCACGGAAGACGACATTCATGAACGCCATCGGCTTGCGCGGAAGCGTGCGGGGATGGCCAACCGGGGAACGATGGCGGAGAAGCGCAAAGGGGGCACATGGGATGATGATGCGCACAGTGCGCCTGCGGTGAGCAGCTCGGGGGCTCGAGATGTACCGTCGTACCTTTGTAGCGACGCGAGGCGGCGATTGGCGCACGCGTAATACTGTTGGTTCAAAAATTCAGAGTGCTCCTTCATGCCCAGTCGCCTTGGATATCTCTGTACTCTCCCTCAGCGCGGCGCAGCGCGGCGCGTTCCGAAGCGCGCACGTGCTTGGCGTTTTGCAGACGGTGCTCCACGGCGGCGCGCGCCTCTCGGATGACGAGTGCCTGCGTGGTTAACTGACGTTTTGTGCGCGTCTTGACGCGTTGCGGAAGCGCCAATTGGCGCTTGGTAACATGCAACTCATGCTTTAGACGCTCTACGCAGTCAGAAGCCTCGGCGGCAGACAGCTTGGCCTCGACCAACAGTCGCTCCTTGTCCGCCACATCCGCGTTGGGCGCATTGTTCGACGCCTTGGACGCAAGCATTGCACAGCGCACACGCAACGAGTTGTGCGAGTGCAACGCAGGCAGCGCGTGCTGATTGACGGCATGTAAGGTGCGTTGCGTGAGCGCCACCAGCACGGAGAGGTCCACGAAACCGGCCTTCGCGGCGCGTAACGCAGACAGCTGCGCGTCCAGCAGCTGCAACAACGGGCGCGTCGACGACGGGCGTGTTGACGCTGACATATCGGTGGAAGCGGCGGGTGGTTGCGACGTTCGCGCAGCCGGTCTGCGGAAGGCGGCGTAAAAGGTGTGTGAAGCACGCGACAGAAACGACGCGCGCGGTGGCGGCGGACGCGACGGCGGCTGTTGCTGCTGTGGCGCAGGCTGCGGCGAGGGTGCGCGCGGGGGAGACGGAGGCGGAGACGGGTCGGAGTGCACAGAGAGTTGGTCCGAATCGAAGATGGACGACTGCGAGGCGCTGGAGGCGCTGCAGGGCGGCGAGGAGGCGGCGTCTAACTCGCGGTCCAGCTGCTGTACGCGTGGCGAAGACGCGTCTAGAACGGTCTCGGGAGCGCGGCGACGCTGCGGCGTGAGCGGCGGCGTGGTGTATAGCGAGCTGGAGCTGGTGGAAGACGCGGTGGGCGACGGTGGCGCGGCGGTGAGCGACGCGGCGACGGTCATGGTGCGCGGCGGGCGCTGACGGTGGCGCAGCGTTGCGCGCGGCGCCGCGCTGGTTTGAAGGTTTGAATGGCGGCGCGCTCGCATTGCTGGTGGCGCCGCCGCTGTTGACGCGGTGCTCACACGTGGCGCCGCTTGGAACAATGTAACCTTCGCGGACGTGGACAGTGCATCTGCAGCTGGCAGGCTTTCACTGCAGCCTGTGCGCGCCAACGCCTGCGATTATCGGCAGGGGGGCGTGTTGGGCGCCAACATGAGCACGTCCAGCGGCGAGAAGCGCAGGGCGCCGGCGCACCAGAACGCGGTGGCGTTTCGCCACAATCGCCGCTCCGCGCTCACGCAGCGCATCGAGCGCACCGTCGACACCAGCGCGCTGTGCGACGCGTGCGCGCGCAAGATCGAGTGGCGCAAAAAGTATCGCAAGTACAAGCCGCTCAGCGTGCCCCGCCGATGCAATCGATGTCACGGCAAGAGCGTGCGCTGCGCGTACCACACGCTGTGCGCGAGCTGCGCGCGCGAGCGCGCGGTGTGCGCGGTGTGCGGGCGCGCGGGACAGGTGGGTGACGACGACGACGTGGGTGCCGTCGATATGGACGACGCGCGCGTGGCGGCGCTGGTGGAGTCGCTGTCGGAGAGGGACAGACGCACCGTGTTGCGTTTGGTGGCGAAGCGCGCCTCGGTATCGGATGCGCTGCGCAAGGTGGGCGTTACGCTTGTGCACGATGATCATGCTGACCAGGGCGAGCACGAAACGCAGACGCGCCCTCCTCCTTGCGCTTCGGAGTCCGAAGCGCAGTCGCAGGCACCGGCGGACCGCCACCAGCAGTGACGCACTACACCGCTTGTCAGTTGTCGTTGTAGCGCGCGCATTCGCTTCCTGTTCCGCACTGTACCCCGCTGGTCTCCAAATTTCGCGCGCACGCCCGCGGCTCCTTATCGCGCGTCCGTCAGCGGCGCCCGTCTTGTTCGCATTTATCTTACTCACCGATCCACCTTGATGCGCGCACAAGCGCAATCAATAAACACCGCCCCAGTCGCCTCCATCTTTGTCGCTCGACAAAGCTTGTCCCTGAACTCCATCTGCCACCGAATCCCCACAGGGTATCATACCGCAGTGTATTAGGGTATCAACCCATCCTTACACGAGCTCTCCGTAACTAACCTTGATTCCACACGCTCTGTTCTGCGTTTCGCTTCCCGCCTCACACCGTCTCTTTAGCCAGACAGATGCTCTGCCAACCCAACCCCACACTCGCCACCCCTGTGATCATTTCCACCTCTCCCATCTGCTCGACTCCCCATGATCTGGCCCGATTTTCTTCGCTCCCAACTTTATCGCACCCTGTATGACTCCCCACGACATTTTGCAGTCGCGGAATCGCTTGAGCAGCACTCCTTCACGCACATCACCCTTGCTCAAGTGGGACCCGTGACTTTGCCGTTGCGATCAGCTCAACTACAAACCTTGGGCGCCCTCAGCCACCAAAATGACATTTCAACCATCCAGATCGATGCCCACCACATTCAGCTTAGTATAGAACACCAATCCTTCGTTTCCGAATTGACTCGCGAGGTAGTCGCGCGTCTTGACGTCAGCCCATTCGGTGTGCGCGCCAAACTTGATAAACTTGTTATACATGGCGAGCATGGCCACTGCAAACCCAACAAACAGACGGAACCTCACCCGGATGCATTCGCTACCTTAATTGTTCAATTGCCCACCGTGTATCATGGCGGTCAACTTCAAATTCGCCATCACCAACAAACCCAAACCTTTGACATGACCAATTGCAGTCGCAGCAAGCTCCATTGGGCTTTGTTCTTTAGTCATTGTGAATACGAACGCCTACCTGTAACATCCGGACACTGTGTGTCCTTGATCTTCAACGTACATCGTTCGGCACCAGGCATGCTTCCCACCTTTGACTCCCGATGCGACACATCCCATATGCTCATCGAAGCAGCGGCATTGTGGCGGGCAATGCCCAGCAAATTACGTCCCAAGATGCTAGCAATTCCTTTGGAACATTATTATAAGCCCGACCAACTCTCATTTGCCAATCTTCAAGGCGTTGATGCTGTGCGCGCCAACAAGTTACGAACAAGTGTCGAATACATCATGTTTCTCGTTCTCGTCGAGAAAGATGACCTCGGTGTGCTCCCAAAGGACCCTGGTGGACGCTATGTTTATAACTCCCCTTCCGGTGAAGATGCAGTTCAAAATCGCAACACTTTTTCACCCATTCATCAAATGAAAGAAGTCCAGGAGTCAAGTGAACGCATTACCAAGTTCGTGAAAGAGAATAACCGCCATCTACATCAAATATATTTGGACGAACTACTTGAAGACAAGGCGATCAGTGATAAGAAGTACTACCTCCGCGAAAAAGGCCTTTTTGACGATTCTAAACCACATGCTGAATCCTATGACCCTTTCCTCGCAAGAGTGATGCCTCCCTTGACATTCTCATATCGTGAAGCTGCGCTTATTTTCTGGCCTCGTGCTTTTCATGCAGACTTCTTCTGCTCACTGAGTTTCGACATGGGAGTCAAATACGTGGTGCAGGCCTTTGAGAACAAAGACGCCGACGCCCAAAGCCTACTCGAGCAGCTCCTGGCATATGGAAAGGACAACGATCTGAAGGGAAAAGAAGGTGCTGTTAGAATGCTGAACTTCGCCTGCAAGGTCAAAGATGAAAATGTTGCCGTATGTGCTCTAGAGTTTATGACTCGTGTTGAGAGAGATCTTGCATTTGAAAAAGCCTTTCCCATTTGTGAAGAAGACGCAGGATGCTCATCATCGGCTCACAGCTCCAGCTTTCTGAAAGCAATCGGCATATTTAATTGGGAACGAATTCGCGGCCCCATGCTGGCCGCTATTAGAGCTACACCGTCAGAATGTTTTGGCTACTGCCTTTCCCTAGCCCACCGTTTACCGAATGAGAGCCGGCTCTCTCAAGCCAGAAAAGATATTCGAAAAACATTGGCTCTTGCTGTTTGTTCAAAAAGTTTATCAGAGAGGGACATGCCGGAGGCAGTTAATGTTCTGTTTTCATTCTCTCATCTTAGAGCGCAACAAGAAAAGATGGAAAGGATATTCGAAGCCTATACAGTTGAGCGAATGGCTCTTTTTCTTGAGGAGCTTCATGCTTTGATTGTTGCAGACGGTGTAGAATGTGGAGCCGCGGTGGCATTTGCTCGTATGGTACCAATGTTCATATCCAAAGAATTTGGTGCATCAGCGCAGGCTTCAAGGAGAGGTTGTAAGGACAAGTTGAAATCTCATGCATCCATGTACCGTGCCCGTGATCGCGGGAAAGACCTCCGATACTCTCGTTCTAGTGCATTGGTTTTCAGTCTCTTGGTAGATGAAAGGATTTTGAACGAAGAGCTTTTGAGACAGTTCATTGACGGGGCCCTCTCTTCAAGGAGAAAGAAACTTGTAAGCATTTTAGTGCAACTTATTCCCTCAGAGACATCGACAAACCAGAATGTGAATGCACTATTTGAATCGCTCAGGTCTTTCCAAGATCTGGATCCCCCCGAATAGATTAATCTTCGCGACACTGTCTATCGGCTCTACCGCTTGCGGACCAGTACTGCTTTCCGGGACTATAGCTTCACCAGCTGCTAAAGGGAGCACGTCAGTTAGCTCAGAATGATCACGAGATGTTTGGAACATAGCGAAGAGACAAAGTGAGAATCCAAGGGCATGAGAGATCAAGCAAAATAATCTGAAGTAGAATATCTCTACTTCTCCTTTGCTGTAGTGAGTGACCCCTCATGATGAGACGAAGGGAGAGTTATCTAGAGTTTCTATAAATCTTCTGTTGTGTAGAGAACTCTTTCGCCAAACTTCCACGCTCGTGTACGCTCGTTTTTAAAACTAATCGACTGGGCTGGGAACCACATGGACAATATGTACAATACCCAAGTACCGGAAGCAGTTCGAGCCCAATCTCAAGACGCACATTTCGCTACATCCATATATCGAACTCTCTCTCTCTCTCTCTCTCTCTCTCCTTTAAAGGCCTATCTAGCTTAATTGGAACTACGTGTAGAGCGCTTCTTCTGAAGGAAACGCCCTCTCACTGAAAAGGCCAGCACGTTTTCAGGCCAGTTTCTAACAATATCAGCAACAAGTAGACCTTGACGATCACGAAGAGGTGGGAAGCTTAGTCGTCTTGCAGGTGTCCGTTTTGGGCACCTTGAGACATAATTCTCGACGTCATTCAACACGCTATCGAACTCAGTCGTGGAGCAAAAGCGATCTGCCACCGCCCATATGTTGTATGGAATCATCTGTCGTCGAAAACGCGACACAATACTAAAACTGTAGAGTGGAGACGGGATGTGAGGGCGCGTAGCCGTAAGGCAGACGCGAGAAACCAGTATGTCAGTCTTCTTCTTCTCCTAACATGAGGAGATCCTGCACACTTATTGACATGTGAAAGCCCAAGGCCCTGTCCGCGCATGTGCAGATGGCGGTAACCTTCTAGCCCTCTTTACTATGATGATCATACACGTCTATTGGTCAGTGACGAGTCCTCACATCATCAATGACACGGCCAGGTTTAATTCCATGATCACATTTTGTTGTGCTGCTCGGGACAGATAAAAGTAAAACTACCTTCGTAGTACGGGGTACAAAGGTACTGTAGAACCACTTTTTTCAAACATCGGCTTTATCTGGAACCGTCTTATATCCAGCTGGGTCTTGACTTTCACATCAGAAGTTCAGACTCTTAACTAGCTGCCATTGAGAATGGGCAGCATCGAAGGCGACTCGAATATGTGGATGCTCCGTTTCGAGAGAGGGAGGCAGTGGTGGGAACCCAATGGTCCTCAAGGGGAGACCCTCCTCGCGGACCTGAAAGAAGCGCAAGCGAACTTTGCTTCCAATCGTCAGAAGACGAATCATTCCTCGGATCGCATTCTTCGCTTGCTGGGCGCACATGGTTTGCTCGAAGGAAATCCTACCCACGGTAGAATCGAACCAGTTCCAGAACATATCGCAGGCGATTCGATGGCCACAGCGATTCACAAAGGTATCGCATATTTTGCAACACTTCAGTGCGGAGATGGGCACTGGGCCGGTGACTATGGGGGACCAATGTTCCTCATGCCGGGTATGATTATAGCATGCTATGTAACTAACACATCTTTTAGTGCTGCTCAAAAGCGAGAAATGCTTCGCTACCTCCGCAATCATCAGAACGAAGATGGTGGTTTTGGGTTACACATTGAGCACAAGTCAATAATGTTCGGTACAGGACTTAACTACGTTGCCATGAGGTTGTTGGGAGTGGGTCCTGATGACCCTGATGCGTTGCGTGCAAGACAGTGGATCCTGAACCACGGCGGAGCAGGGGGCATTCCTGGATGGGGAAAGTTCTGGCTTTCGGTCCTGGGCGTTTACGAGTGGGATGGTGTAGATCCATTGACACCGGAGTTCTGGTTGCTACCTTATGCCATTCCTATGCATCCGGCTCGGTTTTGGTGTCATTGCAGAGTTGTTTATCTTCCGATGAGCCATTTGTACGGTAGGAAGGCTGTCGGTGAGACAACAGATCTCGTCAAGGAAATTCGAGAAGAATTATATGGAAGGCTATATAGCGAGATTAACTGGTCAAGTTTCAGAGGCAAGTGCTGCGCGGAGGATGTCTACGTGAAGAGACCATATCTTCAAAGATTCTTATGGGGTGCTCTGGTAGTCTTTGAGAAAGCGTGGTTCCCGTTTAAGAAGGCGTTGAGGCAGAAGGCACTTCAAGAAACACTTGCGCTTGTCAAAGGAGAAGATATGTTTTCCAACCATATCGATATCGGTCCAGTGAACAAAGTGATCAACTTCCTTTGTGTATGGTTTGAGAATCCAAATAGCGAAGAGGTATCAAAACATCGTGACAGGTTGAAAGATTACCTTTGGCTTGCTGAAGATGGGATGAAAATGCAGGGGTACAACGGGTCTCAACTCTGGGACACCGCGTTCACAAGTCAAGCTTTCATGACGGCGGAGGAAGAAATCCTAAAGCCCTTTGTCAAAACGCTATCATTGGCTCATGATTACATCAGAATCACCCAAGTCAGAGAAGACGTTCCCAATCGTGAAAGATATTATCGGCATCCAAGCAAAGGCGCATGGCCTTTCAGTACGAGAGATCACGGCTGGCCAATTGCAGACTGTACTGGAGAAGGTCTTGCGGCCGCGCTTCTCTTGCAAAGTGAAGAAGGGAAATGGATTCCAAAAACTGAACAAATATCTCTGGAACGACTAGCAGAGGCGGTGGAAATGATTCTTTGTTATCAGAATGAAGATGGTGGATGGGCTACATATGAGCTTACTCGTGGCCCTAGATGGCTGGAGTATCTAAATCCGTCCGAGGTCTTTGGAGACATCATGATTGATTACTCTTATGTAGAATGCTCTGCTTCCGCCATGAAAGGTTTGGGAGAGTTTCGGAAGGCATACCCTGATCATTCGTTGAGAGCCAAAATAGACAGGTCAATTGATCGAGGAATCAAGTTTATTGAGTCCATTCAAAGAGAAGATGGATCATGGTATGGAAGTTGGGGAGTTTGTTTCCTGTACGCATTTTGGTTTGCCATAGACGCGTACTCTTCTGTTGGACTCTCTCCTACTTCGAGTACTTCAATGCGACGAGCATGCGAATTCGTTTTGAACAAACAGAAAGAAGACGGTAGTTGGGGAGAGAGCTATCTCAGTTCTGAAAAACTAGTCTATACGCAGTCAAAGCACGGGCTTGTTGTCAGCACAGGTTGGGCGCTAGTGGCATTGAGCATGGCGAGATGGCACGACAAAGAACCTCTGGAAAAGGCTGCGCAGTTTCTTATTCGCTCTCAGGACGATAATGGAGACTGGCCCCAGCAAACCATTTGCGGTGTCTTCAACAAGAACTGTATGATATCTTATTCCCAATATCGGAACATCTTTCCAATTTGGGCCCTCTCGGAATACCGTAAGTATTGCAAAGAATAGAGAAGTTATGGAGTTATGCTCGAGCGATTTTCTGTTCTTTCAACCATCCCTGTGCTCGTGTATGAGAGTCAATTAGAGCCTGGAATGCGGAAAATGCCTGTCACAGCATTACTAACGTGCTGATCAGCGTGGCGCGCATTTCGGGACAGTTTTGAGACCAATGTGGCTCTTCTTCGCCGCAAGCATGACATAATCCCTACCACAACGACTGCTGCACATATTCCGCACGATATTCCGATGGCGAACCGGCGATATCGACTTTGGCCTTCTGTGGATTCCTCTCCAAGACTGGGAACTTGCGGGACAGGGGAAGTGTCGAGAGCTTCTTGAGTTTCAAAAGCCGAGATCGGGAAAATATATGTACTGAGAGATATCTGAGAGGGCCCGAGACGCCCATCACTTCTCGCAAGACTGAAGTGTCCACCTAAGACGATTGCAGGACCTAAGGCTTCATTTCTCATCGCAAAAGTTCTCAAAATCCTTTCCACACCACTGTTGAGCTCATCATGCCTTTCTGTGAGGAGAATGGCTCCGCTGTTGTTGTATACGACAAAGACAGGAACAATTTCTGAATCTGCTGAGCTGGTGTTGTTGCGAATCGCTTTTGCATCAGCCAGGACATATAGCAAGCTCCCGTTTCGCAATACGTGCATTGCTGCGATGTCAATTGACGATTCAGACCATAGTTTTGTAATTCTGTGACTTTTGTTCAAAGAAGTCATAGCTAAATGATGCAGGTGTGAAGGAGATTCTGAGAAAAACATGAGGCCATTGTCATCGCTTTCAAAACAAGAAATCTTGGCATTTTCGGTCATGGTAGGAAAGGAACCTGACAGCATCGTTGATCCGTTTTTGTCAATCATTGTTATTGTTGCCATGTCTGTAATAGATGCAGCAGATTTACGAGTGATCTGAGCAACGTATACCCCTTGACCTGGAATGTATTCTTCGATTGCATGAGAGACAACAGCACGAGATGCATTGTATATCTCGGTTCTCCATTGTTCGAAGAGAACGCCTGAGTCCATCTTTTTGAGCTGAAGAACCTTGGTGACGGTATCTCTCTGTGAAATGCGTGGCATAACGTACGAAACATAAAGAGTAGGTCGTTCTCGTTCACTGGTCGCAACGAAAGCTTGCAATCCTACTTCGACAATAGACTCCACGCTGTCAACTTGAACAGCTTGCAAAGTTTTTCCGTCATCGGCATCAATTTCAAACACCCAGATCTCAATAGTGTTTGTCTCCGAGTTCTTCATAGAGACAACAGCATACAGACCCATCGTAGCAGAAAACGCTATTGTGGCTGGTGTGGCTGGAAAAGTTTCCAACTTCTTTGTCCACACGGTATGAAGTACTGCGTCCAATTTCAATATGAAAGCTGAACTGCCGTTATCATCGGTTGGGTCAAAACAAGAAGCATATACGTCGTGATTAATATCAGCTGCTAGGCTGTAGACTGTGCCATTAAACCCGCGAGGGAGGAAGGAGTTAACGATGATCCCTGGGACTGTTGCAGGACTATGGGCAGTAATCATGTTAAACAGGATCAGTATACCAAGCAAAGCGGGATGCTTAAACAGGCTCATCCTTTCTAAAATCGGTCTTGTTAGAGGAGGACCCGAAATTTGTGTACCCCAAACCTTTGTCGATAAACAGCACCGCTTCAATATGGCTGTTCGGAAGCAAGGTAAGCAAGATAAGGCCCAGAATGAAGCATTCGTATTATCAGGAATCAGAGTTTGTTCAATGGCATCTAGGTACGAAAATGCTTCGATGGTACCGCTCTTCAGAGTTCAAAGTGATTTGCACCGAACAGGAATTTGTACGCAGTACAACGCGAATGTGTTTAGCTGCTAAACTTGAGCAGGGTCTTCTGGGTAGTGGACACATGTGTATATGAAATGTAGTTTCAAGCAGCTGTCCGTAGAGGACTGACAAAAAAGAACGGTATGATAGAGACCTTTGGGCTGTTATTTTGACATGTGCATAAGAGAATTTTGTCTTCATAAGCAAACGCTCTGTCCTATGATTTAAGCGCCCGACCTTATTCACCCGTCCTACTAGATGCTTGTGAAGTGACCTAATAGACAAGTGCCACAGAAGTTTTTGGCCTTCCTAAAGAGAGAAAGCTTTCTTTGAAAGCTTTACTGCAGCTTAGTAATTAGAAGCTGCTGTCCACAATAAAGAAGAAGAAGAAGTGACCTAAAAGGTCACTGGTCTACTGGGTCGAATCTGCGTAATCAGTTCCAGAGATAAAGATCAAGAGGAACGAGAAACGACAAAAATATTTTGCTTCACACCACAAAGAAACATCATGTGCCCTTCTGCTGATTGGCAGTGTTCCACAAACAAGGACGGCTACTTGTAGTTCAAAAGTACATGTTCTTGTTACAAATCCAAGGCACTCTGGATGCTACCCGCTTGACCATTCCAGGTGCCTGAGCTTTGTATCGGCTGAATTGGTATTCCCGTGCCTATCTCCACACTTCTGTTACGGCAAGGGGCCCCTGGGCCCCATGTGGTAGCTCTATCGCATATTCTGCACTCATGATGATCATGTATCGATTCAGTGCATGGTGAACTGAATCGATACATGCTTCCATATCGTCATGCCTCTGGGTGTACGGTACCGCTCCGTAAGCAGGAAACATATTTGTCGGTCAAACTTGTACTCATGTACTGTAGCCATCCAGCGTTGCGATTTGGAACGTGTGAAAAGGAACGGAGAGTGCAACGCAAGGTGGGAGGCCTTCTCAAAAACGATATCCGCACATGACGCAAAGGCAAGCGTTACCTTTGTACCGTGCATACATACAACAGCATAGTTACTATGTTGGTAACTCTAAGAGTCACGGGGGCATAACCTTACCGTAGTTTGTCAGACAAGGATATCGCGGCTCATATCGAGGAAGTTGTGTTTATGAAGAAAGGCGACACATTCCCACCAACCTTTCGCCGGCCTGTTGACTTCTCCGCAGTTCTTCTGTATGGTTCAAGTGCTTTCCCTCCGGCCTCTCTATCTACCCTTGCACACTCGGACTACACGTTTGCACCTTCTCTGTTGGCCTTCCTAGCGAGAGCGTTTCTTTCAGCAGAAACGCTCTACGCTTAGTTCTAACAAAGCTACTGTTGGTGGGCTCACAGAAGAGAGAGCACCTTCTCTCGTGGTGAGCACGTTTGCTTTCGTACTACCGCAAACTTTGCAGTGCAAAGGTACAGTACTGTGTCATACACATCTGCGTGATGGATCAATCCCACTGGACAATTAATTCTGTAATGTCAAGACGTTCTCTCCACCGCTCGAAGAGCGCGCGATATGTAACGCACCATGATGGAACGCTACCGTCGTACCATGCATCGCAATGCCATCCTACCGTCGTACCCAGACAACTAAATCCAGCCATTTCGATGCGACCGGTGAACTCGGTTAACAGTTCAGGCGCCTTCATATCTTCCTCCCAAGAGAGTTTTTCGCGCCACATGTTCTAATCGACCAACTTTTACGTACGCCCGTCCTCCATGTCGCTTCTTAGCACCTCGCTAACGCCGCGTTCGCGCATAGCGCTGGCCCTGCTTTTTGTGGGCGGTGGAGGAGCCGTCGCCATTGCCCGATTGCGCGCTCTCCAACGTTCTCTACGCTCTGAGCAACAAGGCTTAACCTCGCACGCCCTTCGCGAACCTAGGAAGAGCCCTTCTCGCGGTCGTACTCATGTCGACGCCCGTTCCGTACGACGTCTCCTCGCGATCTTGCGCGTATGCGTCCCAGGCATAATGTCTCGTTCTGCAGCGTTGCTAACGTTACAGGGTGTGCTGCTCACCGCCCGAACATTGCTAAGTGATCGAATGTGCGCCTTAGAGGGTGAGTGCGCTGAGAATATAACCGCAGCAAACTGGGCTGGTTTTCGACGCGTTTTGGTCAAGTTTGCATTGAATGCCATTCCTGCTTCCATTGTGACATCCGCGATGAAGGCTTCTCAGGTTACCGTCTCTCTTGCACTTCGCACCGCTCTTGCTCGTCATTTGCATCGCTTGTATTTGGCGAATCGTGCGTACTACTCGGCCAGCGTTCTATCTGGCTTGTCGCACCCCGATCAACGCATCACGGAAGACGTCGAAAAGTTTTCTGAGACCTTTGCCGAAATCTACTCGTACACATTCAAACCTCTTTTAGACATTATCATCTTT
>JASCIV010000871.1:0-11004 GCA_030374735.1 Gracilaria caudata
CTGTTTGCCGGGTTGGACGAAGGGCGGCAAGCGTGAAGGAGGTAAGGGAGTGATAAGAGATTGGGTAAGGGAGTTGGGGTGGGGTAAGAAGCGAAGCTAGGGCGGGTATGAGGCGGGACGAGGGATTCGCTTGGAGCTGGGGATGGTGGGGGCGCCGAAAGTAGGTGGTGGAGGCGGACTGCAGTTTCAAAACATGGCGCAGGAGTGCGCGAAAGCACGAACAGTCTCGCGAGCGCGAAATGCGCCGAAAAGAATTATATTTATGAGAGAGGCGCCAAGCACACCCGCACGGGCATGGGTGGCAAGCGGAAAGCCGAGAAAAAAGCAAAATGGCGCAGCGGAGGTCCGGGAGCAGCGTGTGGCGCGCTTGCAACGCGCCACCGGCGTCGTCACGCGGCGCGTGCGACAAGTCAGCAGCGCGTCAACGACGCGTGTGGCGCAGACGTTGATCTCCAGCCGCGCTAGACTGACGCGACGAGCGCCAATCGCGACGCGCTCCACGCGCGGTGGCGCGCGCTCATTGGGCGGCTGCCGCGCGTAACGGCTCGTCACGCGTGTACTTGACATCGTGTAAGCGGCGTGAGGCGTGCGCGCGTCTGCTGACAGCGTCGCACGCGCTTTACAGCGACACGCGGTGGAACGGCGTCGTCTTTGTCTGTCGTGGCGCGGGTCACCAATCGCCTCCACGGCGTGGACTCCACGCGGTGGACGGCTCCACGGCATGAAGTCCAAGCAGTCACTGGACTCGTTCAATGAATCGTTGGCTTCGACAGTGCGACGCGCCGCCGCAGCACCTGCGCGTTGCGACTTCTGCGTAATTATTTTGCCTACGTCGACGCCGAGTACGTATTCTACCGCCTAGGCATCCACTCATGTTGAAGTAGGCCACCGAAGCCACCCCGACCAAGGCTTCCATCACATCGCCGACGAATCCTCCTACAATCGAAGTCGCGATCACCATCTCCGTCCACCGCCCCAGGGCCCATCTGCTTGTGGATGCTGCCACCTCCAGCGCCATCCCCGGAACAGCCTCATCGGAACCGGTCCGCACGCCGCCTGTGTCGGCCCCCGCGCCATGCTGTTGTGCAACCTCGAGGCACCGCTATCGCCAACCAACTGCGCGTCGTCACCACGCACAACCAATCAAGTATCATCTCCACGCTGCCGACGCGTCACAGCTCGCCCCTGATGTGTCGTTCTATCGCCACTGACAATCATGTTCTCGCACTGCCCCTCAGGTTATTTCTGAGATGAATCGTCCTTGTTCTTCAACATCACGCCGCAGCCTCAGTGCCAAACTCCCCCTACTTGCAGCGCTGCGATCTACACTGCAACGCATTCTGACGCAATGGCTTCGTTTCCGTGCCCGCGCTGGCGCTCATCCTGAACGCCACAACCCACTGTCCTCCCAAAGTTTTAATTCTCCCTTTTAACTCAACCTAAACGCGCCAGTCTGTGATCCTCAACATGTTTCACACGGTCCCGCGTGCTATTCAGCAATCAACCGCCAGTGCACGCCAAACACGCTTACGGACATGGTATGTGAAGTTAACCCGCTAAATATTCCACTGCAAACTTTGCAACACATACGAGCTACCCAGATAGCTACAAAGAGCTGTCATTGTCACCTATGCTTCTGTTTCCCTACGCCACGCCAGTGTCCCAGTCAATACCTGTTCCCGCTTCGACCCACCATCGTTCCAATTCTGAGATCCAATGATTTTTCACTTTCGGTCAATCAGCACGAAACAAGTCCACATCATGTCGTTTGAACTGCGAGCAGTACCAGCAAATCATCAACCCCGCTTACATGCACTACCAGAACGCGTACGCTTGTATGGTCATCCCTGCATGTTCAGTTTGATAAGAGTCCACCTTGACTACCATATACACGTCGAAAAGAAACGCCGCACCGAAAAAGGAAGTTCGTTGCATTCGAGACACAAGCAGTTCATCAGCCTTTTTTGTTCTGAACCCCTAAAGTTGTTCTTGCATGCCGCCATGTCACTTTGAACCTCAGCAAGAGTTCATATCACCCGCGTGACGTAACTCTCTCAGTCTCCATTTCGGACTAGAAGCAGAGTTCTCGTCTAACACGAGACACAAGTCCTGCTGATTGTGATGTGCTCCAGCACTGTCCGAATTCAAATTGTGTTCGACATCATCTCACAGAACGTTTCTGTGATCAGATGTAGGGCAACTTATCACCTCTGTCCCCAACAACGGGACACGGACGAACTCTGCGGCTCGGTACAACGGGTGTACCGGTTTTCAACAACTGAACAAATCCAGAGAATTCCTGTCCACCGGAATCTCTACGGAGTACATCCAGTACCAACAGTACGACGGTACAGTAGCGTTCTACTCCCTATCTACCACGTGGCCTATTCCATCAACCCAAAGAACACAATATTTGGCAAAGAAGTCGAAGTTGGATATTATTGTAATCTCGATGCCAGCAGTCTTGAGATTCTGAGGCCCAGCCAAAGTTACGCCCCGAAGAGCCCCGGGAGCACGTCGGCATGATGCGTCTACTCTGCTGACAAACCGCCAGCATATTCAATCTCTCACTGTTGCACGTACGCCTAAAGAGAGACAAGTGTGGCTGCCATAGACATGTCACACTTTGCTGTAAATCATGAGGGGCGTAATAAGCTTCGGCATCAGAAAGTCTTCGCGCGTTCATGGTTGTATGCATCGCATCTTTCAGTCACATCTTCCCCATGCAGCCGTTGACGCCTTGAGCGCACCCGCACTGATCACTGTCGCGACCCAACATGACCGTCCTTCCTTTTCAAGCATTCAAGTGATATGGCCGCATGAATGACAAGTTTGCGTAGTTGTTACTTTGTTGCTTTCCTTACGGCTACAAGAGCATATATCTAGTGCGCACTAGGAAACGTAGTGGCTTCGAGCACAGCCATTCCACCGACCCTCTTCACCTTCTCCAATATGTGCTCGTCTTTGACCAAGAGACAACCTGCAAATCCTAAGGAATTCACGCTCACATCCTCATAACATTCATTACGTCGCGGCACCATCATCATCCAGCGGTTGGTGATGAGGAGGTTATATGGAAATGGTTGTCGTGCCTCCACAGAATTATCTTCTGCCTGCGAGGTGAAGGGTTGCTCCGGCTGAGAGATTTGTTGGGCCATCATATCAAGAAGATGTACATAGCGGGTCATGGACAGTGAGGCGGCCTCTTCAAAATTGTGCTCGTTCGCAGCAGAAGCACAGTCGTCCATTCGCGTCAAAACGTGGACGTAAGGCAAGTGAGGGGACTTGTACGGCTTTCCACATGGGATGTCCAGTGACACGGCGTGTTCGAACGGCGTTTCTGTAGCTGACTGAGGAACAAGGGGAGTTGGAACTAATTGCAAATGCTTATGTCGTTGCGAAGCGCCTGCAATTCTTCCGGCGTTGTAAAAGGCCAAACCACTTACCTGGGAAAGGCATTTCCACAGGGCAAGCATATCAGAACAAGTGAGCAGACTACTTTGGTGTTCAAAACGCTTTGTAACGATTAGGGTGTGATGGTCCACAACATTGAATTTGTTGAGCAGCAACACGTGGTGCTGGCCCACGTCCTGCACGTACATTGAGGGCTCATACGGCAAGAACGGATTGAAAGAAGTGGCTTTGGCCGAAGCAGAGGCTGTGGGATCATTTCGCTTGCTCTCTGCCTCCTTCCTGGCGAGATTGGTAAGCACGCGAACCAAAAACGGCGGGGACGCCTGCTCGTCTGCATACGACAGCACGACGTAGTCGGTTTCGATCGGCTTAAGAGAACCGCTTTCTCGCGCAGCAGCCGAGACAGCTCGAATGCGATTTAACATGGCCATCGCAGCCGTGAACCAAGCGTGAGGCGGAGGTTGCACAGGCGGGCGCACTCCGAACGACACGAGCACCGTCGATCGCGAGCCTCAGCCAAACAGAAACGGCGCGTCGTGAGCAATGCTCTTCCGTGAGACCCGAAGAATCTGCCGAGACGCTCCCTTGCGCCGTTGAATGGCGCTGTAAATGCACTCTGTAAAGGAAGGCCGCTGCGTAGCCGCCGATACGCCTTCTTCGATATAACGGTTTAATAGGGCGCGCGGAGGAAACATCTGAATTCGGGGCTCGCGCTCCCCTTTTTTTATACAGCGCCACAAAAGTTCCTCAACGCCCCCCTTTCCCTTACCCTCGCTCCTTCTCTCAACCGCTTCTTCCCGGAGTCGGCGCTCAACCGTCCTTCCCCGCCTCCATCAATCATGACTTCCATCGACGAGGCGCCTCCCACGCAAGCGCCCGAACCAGACGAAGACCCTTACCATGTGTACACTCTCCGCCGCCCTCATGAACGAGCCTCCTCCGTAGTGCCCCAGCTCCCGAAGCAACCTGAAATGGCCGAGACTCGTCTTCGCTACCGCCGCATCCCAGCAGCCGCCCGCTCCGGTTCCTTCGGCTCGCTTGGCAATCATTTTCCCGCGCGCTTTCAGTTTCCCACGCGTCGCTCGTTACTTGAATCCCTCACCAGTGACGACGAGTCGGTGTCGTTTGCTGTCAATCAAAAGCCGCGACCCAAGATTGCGAGGAAGCGGCGACGGCGCGTGCGAGCTACAAAGGGGCGTTTCCCATCCCCTGATAGTATTTTACAAGACTTTGCCATCTCCGACGAAGACAGTACAGACGACGAAGATGGTGATGTCGACGAAGAGGAAGAGGAACAGATCGACTTCAGGACAGGCGGTAAGAAAAACAAAACTAAAATGTCTCCAAAAGCTTCCCCACCACGCATCGTCTACTCAACATCCGGCAAACCCCCCATGCTACGCAAGAGCTCAAAGAAGGCACTTTCGCCGCCAACCAAATTGAACCACAGCAAAGCATTCTCATCACCTTCAACTTCCCCATCTGCGCCGGCTCCGGCATCCTCATCCGCTTCACGTTCCGCCGATGAGATATCGAGCCACCCAACCGTCGTGAGCGAAAAAACCACAATGCGCGCGTCAAAATCGGCAGATACCGCACAAATTTCGCGGCAGATAGCCAAAATTCAACCCGTCCATGAACGACCAAAGAATGTAATACCCACAGTACTTGACCCCGCCCGCACCTCAGCGGTGCCAGTCACCATTCTACCACCACAGGCCATGTCTGAAGAGCAACGGCAGAATTTCGTCTTAATGCCGGAAGAGCCAGTGTTGGTTACTCGAGGGGGTCGATCCGACGGCGGAACGAAGAAGAAGAAGATGCATCGAAAGAAAGCTGACAAAGACAGTGGCAAGAAGAAGGAATCCAGACGCAAAGATGGGGCAAACTATTCAGCGAGGGGGTCGACACATGTGACAGTGGAAGAGAGGAAGGAAAGAGATGAATTGGGTGGCTTGAGAGACAAAGAGCTTAGTGTGTCCTTTGCTCATCCGAGGTACACCGCTGAGCAGGCGGCGGCAGCCAAACCTCTCAATGCGGTGCAAAGATTGTTACACATGCTGGCATTCGTGCGGCTAGGCAGCGTGCGACGATCCAACCATCGGCGATGAAGCTTAGCTAGGTGTCCTTGACTCGACCAAGCTTACTGGTTCTACTCTGTATCCGTACCGTTGGTACTGGGAACTGTATGGGATGAAGAAAGGCAGAAGTCCTCGTCCCTTAAGGGAAGCGCTCTCATTAATACGCGCCGTGCTCCAATGTATTAATCTTATGGTATAAAGTTGTAGGGATTTCGTAGATGTTCATTGTTTGTTGTTCGTTGCTCGTTGTTCGCTCCGGGAGAGGCGGGCAAACATTCTAAAAACAGCAAAATAAGAGTTTACGCACGCCAACTTATGAAAAGTTTTTCGAAGCCACATAGAACACATGATACGTTTGTGCATCGTGGCTACGACGTGTACCTTCGGTACGAGATGAGTCTAGCGCAAACTCCCAGAAAAAGGTGCTCCGTTTGAGCGTGTTGCCTCAACCGTGAAGTCTCGAGCTTCGCTACGTTCAGCAGACGCCAACGCGGTTGGAAGTTTACGCTGTCGATATGAAAGTGTGAACGACTGAAATGTGAGCTCCGCGCGAAGCAAAGGCTACATGGTGTAGCCTACATCTGTATACAAGCTTAGAAGGATACAGAAGTATCTCACTCTCTCTAGTTGTCGATGTAAGTTACAGTGGACATCTCCATCTCCAGTGCCGACCACTCTTGAGTTACTAAAACTAGTCTCGTCAGTGAGCACCCCGTCGCACATGTGAAAGGAGTGCATTTCGTTTGGCAGCAACGGCAGCTGAAGAGATGCAGAGACGCCGCGCTTTGCGACGCTGTGCATTTGCAGTGCAGTCTCAACTTCTTGTCGGTGATATCACAGCGGGTGAAAATTTGCAGCGTCAGCGGCAAATATGTCACGCAGGATGAGAACAGTGGCGACAAGTTTGACGGGTCTGGAATGCTCCTGTACTCGGGCCTCAGTGTTTACGCAACGTACGGCCAGGCAAAAACCGGCACATGCGCGGAAGGTAAAAAATAAGGAGCAAAGCAGCGGTTGGTTTCGGATCGGTGCGCGATGCAACGGCATGGCGAGCTGTACGATGCGCCCGTGATGCGCTGTTTGTACTACAAACTTTGCAGCATGTAGCAGAGAGACGCCATTGAGAATATGGTGGCGCGCGCGCGCGTACAGCCGCGCACTGAAAGTTCTGGTTGCAGTGACTACGAAGGTACGCTAACGCTCAAATTCAAATTTGTGGAAAACCCCAATCGCGAAACGAACGCGAAAAGGCAACGAAGACTTGATCCGCAAATTTTGCGGATCAAAGTCTTTGTTTTGTGCTGGTTCAACCTGGCCGAAAGCTCAAAGATCAATCACAAGCCACCGAGTTTCTTGCAATAAAGACACTGCTTAAACCTCAGCCATGAAGCTGTTCAATTCGCGTCTTCTAGCCAAGCACCAAGAAGAGATTTGGGGTTGCGAACTCACAGCAGACAGCAGCTTTGTCGTGACCCAGCACAATGAAGCAGGGAAACTAGCAACGGTGCAAAACACGTCTAACAGCGCCGTGGAACACCGCTTCACGGCAAAAACGCCTGCAGAAGACTTTTGCGTGTCCATTTCGGGGAACGGCGAGCGAATGTTGCGCGTTTTTTCAGACGGACGTTTGCAGCAACTGGACACCGTGACATGGGACGTCAAACGCTCCTTGTACATCAATAGCCCTCTGTTGGCAAACGTCAAATGGGTTGCAGGGTGCAAGCTAAACAACAACGGTTCCGAGTCTGTTGCACTCTTCAAATGTAGCTCAAGCTCGCTGATAGCGATTCACCGGTGGACAGGCGATTCATCTGATTTCAACTGTTACAGAACGCTTCCCTTTGAAACATCGAGCTTCCTAGTAGCGTTTGAGCAAAAGGTTCTTGCCTTCGTTACTTCAGAAGAAGAAGCACAGCAGTCAGAAGAAGAGGGACAGCAGCAGAAAGAAGAAGAGCAGCAGCCAGAGGAGGACTTGCAGCAGATAACGGTGGTTGACTTCCAATCTTTTGAGCAACTGCGCTCCGAGAGTGTAGCCTCTGGCGCAAACATGTCTCTGGCAAAGAGCGCGCCCTGGGCAGTGGTTGCAGACAACACCAATCTGCGCGTGTTGCATTTCAAAGACCCAAACCCAAACCTAGACATTGATCTACCGGAGTACTCAGCATGTATGTAATAATATTATAGTGGGCCCTCCCCTTACATTGCTGCTGGCACTCTGCCACGTGGGACCAGGTTGGTAATTTACTACTAATCTTAGTCTAATATCCGGTAGTTAATTTTATAATATTTTAGTTAACGAGGTGCACCTCCCCGTGCAATTCCAGATAACCACGTGGCTGTAATGCCGCGGAGGCTAGGGGAGGGCGACGCTCACCTCATATAGGTCAGCTCGAAGGCGTCGCCACCCCCTCGATAATAAAGTAAAGTACCTCCTGGTTAAGTGTTTCACCCTAAAGTTTCTGCAGTCGATCTTCTAGATTAACCAGTATCATTCAGGTCTTTCTAGCACACTGTGCGCCTTTTACCACACCTACCAAGTGATAGAGGTGAGCCAGCCGGCTATCCTGCACCTCCCTGTGATCGGTACTTCTCACACCTTTCACGTATCCCTTCCACACCTTCTAGGTTGAGACCTCCGCGCGCTTCCTAGCCAAGCGACCACCTAACCCCATTCTCGTTGTAGCTCGCTGCTACTATACCACAATGTACATCTACGCCATGTGATATCGATGCAGATGGTCTGCGCTTTGTGGCGGCGTGCGCTGACTATTCGTTTGGCGTGTGGGACGTGCCGCGAAAGATGAAAATTGCAACACTGGCGGCGCAACCAAAGTCCCCGGGTTGCGGTGCGTTCGCGTCAAACGGCTCAGCTTTTATCGCAGGCTACGCAGACAACTCTGTGCAGTTTTTCAGTGGTCTGCTATCGTGCGTCAGCTCAAACCAAAGCGCACAAGACATTGAACGTGCAGAATTTGCGCGCTGTTGGTATGCCGTGAAGCTTCGCGACACCCAAATCGACATCGAAAGAGCCATTGACACGCTGGCGGACGTTCTCAAGGACCTTGATCTGCAGCCCGTGAGCGAGGAAAGCATCGTGCATGCGGTGGAGTTGGTTCTGAAGGACCACACGCGCACAGAAATGACGAAATGGGAGTTTCTGGAGGCGTTTCGCGTGCTGCAAATAGAGGCCACTGATGTTGTGGATTTTGAGAAGCTCCGGAAAGATTGGACACAGCCGTTCCACCGTCAGGCGGGGCACGGGGAGGACGCATCACTGCGTGTGCGGCCAACTGCGACAAGATTGTTGTCACAGGTGTACGAAGGTTGCTCCAAAAGCAGGAGCACGCTCAGTGAAAGCGAGGCAGAATCGCTCTTGAGCAAGCACGCGCACAAAAAGACCATACGGGTGGTTCGAGAGGAGTTTTTGTTAGCTTGTGAGGCGGCGGCGCACAAAAGTCGAGAAGCTGTTTGAACGCGTGTGCATCTTAGGTGAGCGATGGGCGGTTTCAAAGCAAAGCACTCCATTGTAAACAAAACTGTTCCGAAAGCGGCTGGACGAAATGGTGTGGACCAACATACGACGGTAGCAGTGTTTAAAACCGGCCAAGATCGAAAACGGATTCCAAGGGGCTAGCAAAACGCTTGGCGCGCGGTAACGCCCTCTCAACGCGTTCGTGTTGTCCTCACGCACGTGGACACGAGTCCCCACATTTGCAATAAAGACCTCGACCGCCGTCGCCTCTCGACGAGTGACGACCGGTCATCGTTCCCGATCATAGGTTATGGGCCTGTATAAACACTGCCCAACGATCACTCCAACCCCTGCTTCCACTCGAGAAAAGCGGGCACACTATCGCAACACTGCCAACATTCGGCTAGAACTTTGGACGAATGCTCGCATCTTCCATGGAGAGCAATTTGCCACAAAGCACCAATTTACACTCCCCGCAATGAAAGCCTCCTCTTCTGTTAGTTGCACACACAAAATCGTGTCCCATTTATCTTTGCCTTTTACAGAAGCACTCTTCAAACTCACAACATCACATTACTACCAATGAATTCCAAAACTTCAGAATACCGTCATTAAACACGAACTCGAAAAACTCCTTGACATTTCATTTCTCCATTAAAGCAAAAACGATATGAAAGCCTTTTCCAGCTTTCGTCGAATAATGCCAAATCAAATTAGAGCAATCTGAGCGCTCAGTTCAGCACCAATCAACGCCATTCGTATTCCCTACTGCATTGCTCTCCAGCCCACCTCCATCAAGGACGTGGACGCGGTCTCGGTCATGGTAGTGGGCGCTACTCGCACCATAGGAACAAAAACCCCCAAGTGCGAGACATGCTGTCCCAAGTATCCACCCAACTGGAAGAACTCCCAGCCGAATCGAAAACCCGCAAACTCCGTGGCAACCGGACTCGTGCCGACATTGCCAACGCGGATCAGGAGATCTCTAAAGACGCTTTCCGCGCTCTCATGGCCGTGGCAGATGCCGAGCATATCGATTCTGAACCGAAGCGTACGTACTAACTCGATTCTGGCGCTCACCTAAGCGTAATCAACCACAAAGTACCTCAAGCCACTAATCTTCAAAAACTGATCATATCTACCACTGCCTCGGACGCGCCGCTTTGAACATCACAGAAGGGAACTCTTTGGATCAGAACTAAGGCTGGTTTCGACATTGAACTACCCACACTGATTAATCTTAAGTTCAACAGTAATTTGCTTTCTGTGCACTTCTCAGCACACTCTATTGGCCCGATAATCTTCACCTGTTCGAATGCATTCATCATCCACAAACACAGTCGCAGAATTGTAGCTATTGCCACTTGGATAAACGGCGCCTATCACCTCAATACTTCCCCAACCCGAGCCATTGCTCTCCACGTTCAATCACAAGCCTCCATCCAGGCTTTTCCTACTCGATCCCGCTCCTTCGCCACCCCCGCCTAGGACCCCCCATCTAGAAGTCAAAGCCACTCTCCTTTCAATCACACAACCAAAAGCACACCAAACCAACAACTACCACTCTTGCATTACACGATTGAGCCCCACAGGCTCACTGCAACTTCCCAAAACCGCAATCTAAAGAAATGGCACCTCATCCTGAACCACATCCACCCGTCTACTTTGCAGCGATTGGCAAAACACAAGACCTACCTATGCTCTATTCAATTGCCAATGCCCGCCAAGAACTTTCATGCAGCTCATGTCTCCAAACAAAACTGCGTGCGCGCCCCCACCCAGCTAAAACTCACAAATACCTCATCGGTCAAGCTCTCACATCCGACATCTGCGGACCTCTTCCTCAGTACTCTTTACAAGGAAATAAATACTTCATCACATTCATCGACGTGAAGACTCGATTCCTCCAAGTGATGTTTGGCAAAACCAGGAAAGAACTACCCCGTTGTAGTGCAAAACATTTCCGTATTATGCGGCAAGAAATGTGCACACTATGGTGGATGAGTGACAGTTGTCAATGGCATTGGCCCACAATTT
>JASCIV010000872.1:0-10983 GCA_030374735.1 Gracilaria caudata
GTCAAAAGTTGTGAACCCAAATGAAGGAAAGTATAAGCAGCGACGGCGAAAGAAGTCCAACCTAGAAAAAGCTGGATCCACAAAGAAACGAAACAAAAGTGTAGGAACAGATCCGGCGAGTCAAAATATCGGGATCAATGAGACTCGGGAGCAAGTGAACACTGCGCTCACCATGGCTGTCGCGATCGTTGACCACCCAGACAGGCAGTACGCTTCAATGAGATCAGCTGAAAAGTAAATATATCAACGCAAAATCAAGCCCCGTAGCCAGAAGCGGAGCAGCGAGGAGCGAGTTGCAGAGCGAGACAAGCGAGCGAAACACGCGAGGAAAACGAAAACGCGAGAAAAACGAGCGTAAAAAGCGAGCGAAGCGTGCGCCTGAAGCCAGAAAGCGAGACAAGCATACAAAACTGGCGAAAAAAGCCAGCGAGCGAAACAAGAGAGAGAAAACGAGCGAAGCGAGCGAGCAAGACGAGCGAGAGAGACGAGCGAGCGAAACGGGCGAGCGAAGCCAGCGAACGAAACGATCGAGAGACAAACGAGTGAATCCAGCGAGCGTGTCGAGCGAGAGAAGCCATTGAAGAAAACAAGCGAGAGAGGCAAGCGAACGAAACGGGCGAGAGACGTAAGCAAGCGACAGGACCAAGGAACACGAACAAGCAAAACGCGGTCCTCATTTGTGCTGACGCTCAGAGTCGTAGCAGTGCCAGATGTAGAGCAAGAATTACTAAATAACAAAGTAAGCTGATCAACAATCGAACGCATTGCGAGCCACAGAGCAGAGTGAGCAGCGAAGCAGTTAACAAAACGAGAGCAATCAAAATGTGCAAACGAATGGCACGAGCAAACCGAGCGATCGACGATAAAGTTGAGCAGTCGAAACGTGCAAACCAACGGTTGGAGCAAGCGACAAGTCCTAGCGACACGAGCAAAGAAGATGAGCGAAAGACACAAGCAAGCGACTCGAGCTATCGACACGAAAAGCGACACGAGCATGCGAAAAGAGCATGCAACATAAGCGAGGAAGACGCAGTCTGCAGTTGTGACAACGGTTGAACTCCGCAGCGGAGTTGCGTGCCCAGCCGAGTGCAATAAAAAATTTGAGAAAGCGCGCGCAAATCACTCCCGAGTGTGCTTTTTTCGCGGAGCGTCAGCTTTTAGTGTCGCATCGCTGACGCGATGCGACGAGATCACGGGATGTGATCTCTTTGCATTGCGTCAGCAATGCGACGAAGAGCTGGAGCCAATGAGCTGCTTGGTAGACAAGGAGCTATGGCTTGTGAGTGTTTAATTGGGTCTTTGGTTACGTAATTACTTGGCGAGGAGCCTCCCTCCAGGCCACGAGGATTTCAGGGTGTTTTGGCACTTTTCACACGTGCTGTACAGTCTCCGCCGCCCCCCAAAAAGAACTTTTGAAGTTTCATCTATCAATTCCTGGTGTAAGAATTATACAAGGGTAAACCATGTGTCACCATGCTTATTTAAAACGTTGTATTTCAAACCTTTGCATGCACTATTGGCTTCTGATATGACATGTCATCTGTCAGACTATGTAAGGCTGGGTGTCTGTCTATCTGACCCCACCTCTCTGACCTGCTGCTTCGACAAGGCGAGATTTGGAACAGGCGGCAATGGACACACAAGAGCCAATCATCACGTCGTGCCATGCTTGTGGAAGCGCCGCACACTTCATGTGCACCAATCAAATCGAGAGATAAAAGCGACTCTTCGCCACCCGCCGCCGCTTCGTGGGCAAATCTATGTCAGTCGTCGCGTCTGATGATAAACTGCGGCTGCTGCCCGTGAAAACAGCTCTATAGACTAACGTAACCTCTAGCACCACCCGTGGGCCACTCTGAGTGAGACACCCGTGCTTTTGCGGTAGAGGGCGGTATATGTTGACCCGTGACTGCCGCCGTGCAGCTCACAGGTGTGGCCGTTCGCATCGTCGCCGTACTCACCCTTTCGTGAAGCATTGTCGGCGCCTTGGGTGAGTCGCCGCTCGTGCCTGAAGCATGGACGAGCAAGTCGTGCCGACCTTCAAAGCGCCCTCCAGCGTAGGCGACCGCAAGAACAAGAACAAGCCGTTGCGCCGTTCACACACCGTCAAGTCCGACTTGTCGTCATTGGCGCGCCACAAGTCTGCCATCACTAATGAAGAGAAACCTGCGTTAGCCATAGTCCCAACCACTCCGCTGACGGCGTCTACTGCTCCATCCGCTCAATCCGGTTTCGTGTCGCCGGCGGCTGAGTATCCCGGTAAGCTTCGCTGGGAAACGCCTCTACGTGCGGGAAAATGGCGCGAGGATTGGGAGGGTGCTCGTGAGCTTGGGTTACCTGTTTGCGTTCGTTCTGCTCAGGCGCCCGCTGTTTCGAAGGTCGTCCGCTCTTCTGTTGCTGATGCAGTTGTTGCCTACGTCGGTCCACATCTCCCACGTCACACCGTTGAGAAGTGGCTATGCTTGCTCTTCGAGTACCTGGAACTCAATGCTGACGAACAGGTGCTCGTCGTGTGTTTGCTCCGCCGATACGTTCGAAATGGTGGTCGTTTCGTCGGTCGTGGCGACTGGGCTCGTCCACAACGTTGGGAATGTGTCGTAGCTGTCGCCAGTTACTTTGCCGTCCTTCTCAGCGAAGAGTTCCCCGGACGTACGGCCATGGATCTTCGTGAGCTGCTCGGCCCTAACTTCCGATTTGGTTCCGAGCAGGTGTCGTTCCTGAAGGTCGTAGACTGGCGCATTTCCATTGAAGCGGAGGACTTCAAGCAGGTCAAGGAAGTTTCGCAGAAGATATTCGAAGAAGATGCGGCTGCGAAACAAACAATGAATGACTGGTTTCAGATTGACAAGGCCACGGCCGAGACGAAGCGTCGTGCTGCTGAGGAGGCTGCCGCTGCAGCATCTGCTGCTGCTGCCGCCGCCGCCGCCGCCGCCGCCTCCGCAACAGCCATGGCTCACAACTCGGCTGCAACGGTTGGCAAGAAGCGCAGTTACGCAGCCATCGTCCCAGCTGATGATTCCGTTGTTCCCCGAATTGTTGTGCCGCGTTTGGATAGCGCCCACGTTCATGCCGTTCCAACTGCTCCTACCGCGTTTGTCCCGGCTATTTCACATTGGGTGCCACATTGGTAACATATTTATATATCCTGCACGCCATCATTCATGTTCACCATCGTTTTGGATGATGTCTTTGATTGCATGTCAAGCGTTAATGTTGTTTTCTGTTTCGAAAGTGTTCAATCTGTATACGTTATGCGCTGAATTCAACGAGATGGTGGATCACACTACATACGTTACTGTTCATGCGCAGTGCTCAGCGAGCGCCCTTGTCTGCCGCAACCAGTTTCAAAAGGAGAAATCCCCACATGGTTGCGTTGATGTTCGTAAAGCTTTCTACGTTTACCCTGTTAAATGTGCTAAACAGCCTATGTGCCAAATCTGGAACTCAAATGAGTTGAGTCGTTCTGTCCGTTTGACAGCTTAGTCCATGTGAATCTACCAACTTCCTCAGAGAGTTGCGTTCGTAGCAGCGCATACGTTTCGGTTATGAACAGCTTCTGGTAGTCAGCGACCCTCTTCTAACCCGTCAGGGATGGGTGAACTTCGTAAACATCTGCAGTGGCAGAAACGACTCGTCGCCACAACACACAGAGGACCAATGACTGGCTGCATTCAGGGCAGGAACAAACACAATTTCCGGTTGTTTTACAATGACATTGGACGACACGTTCCTCGCCGCTATTGGGTTTTTCTCAAGAGTGCAAAGCCCTGAATGACCGACAACTAATAATTTGGCGAGAACGGAATCAAGCATGCTGTACAAAGAGCTCCGTTCTATTCTTCAACGGACTATATCATGGTGTTAGCAACTCTCAGAAACCCGGATGAACTACATACCCAATGAACCTAAACATCCCGAAAGAGTAATCACTTCACAGATGACTGTCGCTTGTGAGAGATTGCGTGAACTGCCTATCATTTAAAGTTCTTACCCAACCGAGAATCTCCTTCAGCCGAGGCCCTCTGTAGATAAATACATCTGACATGAGCTCCACCTTGAGTGTGCTTCTGTTTCAAATGTTCTTCATTAAGATCAAAGCAGTACTTCATGAAATCGACTTTGAGTCTTCTCAGGCTAGAAAAATGTCGAATGGACTGGTCTCTTCTCCGATTTCTTGCTTACGTACTTCACACTTTAGAATTCCGCGTTCTTAGAGCGCTATGATTCCACACGATGACACAGAACGTTTAACCTTTGTACAAGACTTTCAAAGGTAGGCCGACGTCTCGGGTCATCTGCAAAGCATTCAACAATCATCTCCCTTAACTCGGGAGCACATTGCTCCGGGGGAGGGGTAGGCAGCTTTTCTCCCCTACTGCCGACCTTGAAGACGATCTGCATAGGGTGATCATCTCGCCATGGCTTCTCACACATTACAAGTTCCCACAAAATAACACCGAAAGAGAACACGTCAGACTTCTCGTTAAATGGATCCTGTCTGAGCAGCTCTGGTGCCATCCATTCGGGGGTGCCACCAGGTCCAGTATTGACATAAGATCCGGTTCTTAGCCTACTCAAGCCAAAGTCGGTTATCTTCACCTCGCGAACGTTCTTCCCCAGTAGCACATTAGGTGACTTCACGTCACGATGGATTACGATTGGGTATTGCGAGTGCAGATGGGCCATTCCTTTGGCAACTCCAAATGCAATCCACACTGTCTTGATAAGTGGGAATGGGCCCAGCTGATTGCGACGTCGACGGTGTATAGCCCGATAAAGACTTCCTCCAGGCATAAATTCAAGGATGATGGCCAGATTGGGGCTATGAATACAAGCTCCGATAAACTCTACTATGTTTGGATGTCGAAGTTTTGACATTAGCTTCATCTCAACCATGAATTCTGCTTTCAAAGCCTGAGGATCATCATCCTCTAGTTTCTGTAGCGTTTTCACCGCAACCATTCGTTGATTCAACCGACACTTGTACACCTCACCAAATCCACCAGCCCCAATTCTCGGACCAAACACAATCTCCTTGAAATCAATAGCCCAACTGTCTCTCCATCGATAGTCGAAAAACATCTGCGATACAGTTTCTTCCCCTTCTGCTTGCTCTGCGAGTGGTTCAAAGAGCTCCCTGTTCTCATTCCCATCGCGCTTCATGAGCAAGTTTTCAGCGATTCTAAGGCGACAATCAGGGTCATTTTGGATTCCGGAGCCGGCACCAGCGCCTTCAAACAAATCGTCAGCATGAGCAGCACTGTCACGCTCCTCAGGTCTGCTAACACCCACGGCACCTAGAATTTCGTCTAGCAAAACAGTAGCGCGGGAAAAGTTGTGCTCACGGCAATCAAGACCCTCAGTAGCGACAAGCCTTCGGGCAAGTGGCGTAAGGTCGCAAGTCCTCCAGTATATGGGGACAATAAAGTTTCCGAGCGACACAAAATCACGACAGAACGCCAACGAAAACGCCTCAGTACATTCCACAGAGTGAAAGTAGTCATCGGACAGCAGCGCAAGGAAAGTATGGCTAGATCTCACTGCGTCCATAATCTTGTTGTCAACAACACCACGCTTCCGAACAGAAATATCGCGGGACTCAGCGACGTGAATGCGGATTAGGGGATTCTTGGACGTAAGATATGCAATCATATCTGTCGCAGAATCCTTGTCAGCTGGGGCAAACGAGAAGAAAATGTCATAGTTACGAGGTGGCATAAGCGCCGGAACAGCTGAACTCCCTGTCAGAGATTCCTTAGTTCTACGAAACATCTCAATGTCCTTGGTAATATCTGTATCCGGCAACAGAATCTTGACCGTACGAAGCGGCAGCCCCATATGCATCCAAGCGTAGGCCACTTCAACAGCGGCTTGGACAAAATGCTTTCGTAAAGAGGGCGACAATAATGCGCCACTGAGAGGGATTAGGACGGACTGAATCTGCACGTCGCCACCAATAACAGTCGTTAAACATTTCACAATATCAAGAATGATGCTATCATCCCGCGTGAGTTCTTCACCAGGATCCTCGTACACCAATAGTCGTTTGTATTCAAAGCCGAGCGGTCGGGGTCGTGGAAGCGGACGAGATAGCCAACAGTGATAGTGACGTCGATAAGAAGGTTCAATCTTACTTTCTCGTTCAAGAGATGCGAGTGATATGCCAGAGCGATTAAGGGCCGCCAGAGAAGAATCACGATTTGCTTTGTATTGCCCGCGTTCTCGCAAGTACACAATAAGCAAATCGGTCTCGTCCCCTTTTGATAAACCTTCCACGGAACCCTGAAAGAGTTCTATCCGGCCAGTGTAATCCTTGCGATGAACGTTAATGAAATCCTTACGTGACAGTCCTAGGGTATCTGGACGGCCATACTTAATAGGTGGGTGATTGGATTGTCCGGGGCGATTATCCGAGACATAGGGGAGCTGAGCAGGAGCAGCAACAGTAGGATATCTTCTATTAGAATCCTGTGGAGATCGAACATTCATATTGGATTGTGCCGAAGAGCGAGGTGGCAAGCCACCAATAGGAGATTGGTGTTGTTGATTGGTCGAAATGGGACGTGAATGATATCCATTAGGAGCCCTTCGATGTCTTTGTGCGCTTTCTGGATGCAGTCTAGGGGCATCTCTTTGCGGTAAATTGCGCGGATCAAAGTCGATTCGGTCGGCATTTGGCGCGGCGGCTCGATGAGGTGCTCGATCTAATGGAGCGCGTTGAGCAATGGTGCGATCGCGCTTACGACGTGAACGCTTTGCGCGGCGATTAGGTCGGGAAAATGGGGTGTCGGACGGAGTGGAGTTTCGAGCGGAACTAATACCATTGCCCATGACGTTGTTAGCGGGGTAGAACCAAACGGACTGAATATGATGCTTAATCGGCCACCGTTGTGCGCGGTAGTAGACGTGAGGATATGCGGGACGGCCCTAGCGTTTAGCGAAATACGGATTGGGTAGAGGAGAGAATAACGATTGCGCCAAATAAACGACGTGAGGGCTGCGCCGTGCAGGCAGAAAAGTGACACTAAAGCAATCACGGAGAGTGGCTTCCAACACAAAGTATGACTCGGGCACGCACACCCCCGACGCACAAGCCACGAGAAAACGATGAACAAGAGGCAAGCGTTGGTGGTTGCCCGGAAGGTCACAGCGTAAGGCGACGAGAGATAGAGAGCACGGGGAGGAAGTCAAGAGGGGGACGGAGGCGAGCGGAGGAAGGAAAGAGAACGGAACGTGCTGCAACAGCCCAATGGTACGACGGGGAGCGCTCAGTTAGTTGCGAAGGGGAGAGCAAAGCAGACTACAGGGGGTGGCACGAGGGTTGTCACAAGGCGGTTGCGCGCGAAAGCGACTCTTTTTGGAAAGGCGCAAGGGCTTTCTGGGTGGCACGATAGCTGCGCTGGGGCCGCGGCCTGTCTGGCGGTTGGCTCGGCGCCGTGCGCGCAGCCCGCGCGGTGGCTCGATGCGCTAGAGGATGGGTAGCCGCGCGGCTACTGTGCGCTGTACAGCTGGGCTGTGGTTATGCCGTCGTGCTTACGGGGCGCCAAACGGTTTCTAATCTGCGTGTCGCGCGATCGGCAGTGCTGCGCGCTTCGCGCGGGTGAATCGTTCACATGATGGCATGTTGCATGCGTCTCGCCTGTTGCGCTCAAGGCAATGTCAAGCCCAGCGCGCCTCGCAGAGCTTCGGCCAACAAGTACTGCACAGTGCGCATTATCACCCCTAACCAACAGGGAACGCTACCCTTGTAGTGTAAAGCCCGTTCCTCGTTCCAACGGCGCTGAAACTTGTTCCAGAGATCTGACTGTTCCCCATTTTCGTAAAAGGGTATGAAGGATATCCAGAAGAACGAGAATCATCAGTGCTCTTCTCTGCAACATTATTCTGTACCATTTTGCTCCACGAGAAGAATTCACGCCATTTTCTACTTCGCCGCAACTGCTGCAAGCTCTTTTAAGGAGAAAAGGAGAACGAAGATCATGTCCTCGTCATGAGTAGAATCCTTCTGATATTGCACTACTGTCGACAACTTCTGATTACAAGCAACGGCAAAACTAAGCAAAGAATAGGCAACTGATTACCCCAAAAACACAAGTTGTCGTAGCATAACTGGCGGAGTGCGCGCGGACACATTAGTAGTGTTTAGAAGGTTTCCGCAAACTGGTCTGACCAAAATGCCATCAACTTGGTCGCGTACAGGCTTCTCATGGCATACCGGAGACGCCAAAGCCAAGAACGCTTACAAAGAAAGGAGAAAACCGCCTACCTCCTAAACTCTGGTTGCGAAAGATGTCGTAGTCGCATCATAACACATGCTCACATTGTTGGGGATACAAATGCAACACATTCAGTAGTTGCTGTGACAGTGTCGAGGAATCCGAGGATTCCAATTTGATACATAAGAGCCCTCCCATATGTCCAACTGCTAATCATGTAACACGATTCTCATGACCTTAGTCTGGTTCTTCAAATTCTTTAATCATGCACACTCTGTAACATACAAGTGAAATCCACATTTTGTGAATCCAATTGTCTCTAAGGGAAGAGCATGTTTATCCAACTTACTTTTGCTCTACCTGTAGTATTAGACAACGCACAGAGTGAAGACGAGTGGCTTTATGCAGTAGGTCATACAAAGAAAACAAGAACCTTGGTTGCGGCCATAGAGCTGACTTTTGGCGAGACCTTTCATCCGTTACTTGTCTGAAGCATGCACAGTATGTGTGCTACAATTTCTGGTTACCCTCGAGTCTTCGATTTGCGGTTCTTTTGGCGACGAACCTGCTGGCTTTTGTCCCAGTGTTATGAACGCAAACTTCGATAAAGCACAATCACTGGACGAAGTCTATGAACCTGAAAAAAAGGCATTTCAATTCATAAGATATACACATTCTTCCCGCGTACTTCGAAATGGATAGTAAACTAAAATTCTTTCCCTATTTAGAACCCCAGAGCACAAAACCTATCTTCTCTAAACAGACCAATTCCATTTTGATCATCGATCCCATCTTCAGCCAGCTCTTCAGTCTTTGGCCTTTCCTAGTTTATCTTTTCTTTGCATTGCTTGCAGTGCAACGCACTTTTCGTTAGCAAACTTTTGCCCTAATAGACACAATGTGCAACATATTTGGGCAAAATTTTGTCATTGTAGTTGCCCTTCCAGGGAAGTATGTGTGAACACCATTTTAAAAGAACCAAACGGTGCGGGTGGTGACAACCCAAGTGCTTGAGAGTACCAGCCTAGAAAGGCAAAACAAACCAATATGTGTAGCTCAGTGGTTTGTAAAAAAAACAGAAAACCAAACACGGGCCAAAAAACAAAGAAAGATGAAGAACCAAATAAACAGATCCGAACAACCAAAGGAAACCAGTAGCGCAACTCAACAAAAATAACACAACACTCCAAAACGAAACAAACAACAACAAATACAAGACAAAAAGCTGCAAAGCGCCTACAATTCAAAACCTGGCAAAGAGCTTGAAGAAAGCGAAAAACGAATAGATTAGAGCCAACACGCAAGGCCACTCTCTAGGCCTAGTACGCGGCTCCAATCCAACTGAAGACGGAGACACAAGCCCACTCTGAAGGGGGTGTGACAAAGAAGTTGAAGTCGTGGAGCAGTTGACGTCCAGGAGAAAAGAAGCGACCTGGTAGACTGCTTGGATGTTCTAGACGTACGGAGGTCAGGAAGAAATTCCGTAACTGAAAAAAAAACAACGAACAAGACGATAGATCAAAGCACAATTAATAAACTAAACGAAAAGAACAAACCGGCAAGACGACAAAAAACAGAATGTGACGGAGAAACCCTCTTGTGGTTGAGTAAGAGGCTGAATGACAACCAACAATATTCGCAGCAGTGCACCACCAGCTCATCATGGGGTAGCACTATGTGGTTAGTGGTGGGTGGGGCGGTAGACCAAGCCGCCCAAAAACAAAAAAAAAGAAAGAGGAAGAAAGGTTGGTGGCAGGGAAGCACTGACTGTGCTGAAGGAGGATGGGGGGTGCAAAAGGGAAAGATGGTCTGAGGGAGGAAGGGAGTGGTCTGCCCGAGTTGAGGTTGACGACTGCGCGCCTCCAACTCGGGGGTTTATATAGACAATTCATAAACAGAATGCACTCTAACCATGCATAGTGTGATAGCTAGTAACGTTCCGTAAGCTAGGGTACTATTTGTAGGAATGCACTGTCACCAGAATAGAGGTAGATATCCTGTCCCAGAAGAGCTCACCATCCTGTAACGTTTTGTCAGCTAGATTCAGGTCACGCCATCAATGCGTGCCATGATGGGTAGCACGACGTGGGGTATAGAGTTTCACGGAGGTGCAGAGGATGAGTTGGTGCGCAGGGCGACACGCCACGGTGGCACTTCGTAATCTATGTCCATACCAGAGGGCACAGGGCTGATCGCCAGGTTTGTTCAGAGGGGGGGGGGCACTCGTCTCCTTTCATGCACGCAAGACAGCGCAGTTGGTTTCCCAGCGCGCTGGGTAGCGTGCTTCGTTAGTTGTGCATGCCAAGCAGCACGCCAGAATTTCAGAAATGTGCACGCGCGGCAGCGCAACACTCGTTCTCAGCGCGCTTGGCGGCGCGCGCTATACTCATTGCGTGTGTGCAGGGGCGTACGACCGCGCCCTGGCACTTTCCCTGTTGTGGGCGCCATGACGCGCGACGGTACTCCATATGCGCGGCGACTACGAATGGTGCGAAATCCACAGATACACACACACACACACACACAAGCCAGCACACGCACACAAAACGCATTACATCGTGGCAGTGGCGGCGTCACTTCAGTCCGCCAAATTTTTCACGAAGTGGTGATGAGGGTGGTGGCGCTTGGCCTCAGCAACCGTAGTCATCACACGACCAGTAACGATAGCAGTCCTTTCATTAGAACGACGAAATGATAGCGGAATAGCGTGACACGCAGCACTCCTTTCAGCAATGCAGACGCGCCAAAATAGACGAGTCCTGTGTAA